>ML805265.1:177063-194032 GCA_009831015.1 Picea engelmannii
AAGCTCAAACTTTTGACAAATATAAACCCTGCAACCGCCTAGTCGATCTGAGGTCGTGCGCTGTTGAAAGCAGTCCGGGTTTCGGCTCTGTTTTGAATTAAATGAAAACCTTGACAGTGCTTTGTAAACGGTTTGTGATGCGATACCTCTGTTTGATTTGCTGGTGTCAGGTCGGCGGTACCTCCTCTGTACCTGCATCTCCAAACACGATCTTTCCATTTCGACTGTGATGAATGTTGAGCGTGGTTTCTGGAACGAATTGGAATTTCGGTCACATCTGACATGCATGATTTAGCTTCCATGATTACCCACTCCTGTTAGCGCATGCCCTGGATTTGCTCTGACGTGGGGGTGATCACACCATCATTGTTATTCATACGTGGATATAAACACGTGATTCCCGCTTTGAACAACAACAACCCTTGGAGAACGCCTCGGCCAAACGCTCGCTTGTCACTTTCACCAGCGCGCGACTCTGCGAAGAAACCCCTGTTAGCTGCTGAAAGTAAGTACTTTCAACAGCGCGCCACTTTGTAGAAGACCCTCCTTAGCTGTTGAAAGCATGTACCTTTGACAGCGCGCTACCCGAGAACCGATTTTTAAAAATCTTTTAAGACTTGACACTTTCAACAACGCGCCAACTGATGAAACGATCCCTTTAGCTATTGAAAGTGAACACTTTCCACAACGCACAATGAACCTTTTGCAAACGTGTTAGCTGTGGAAAGTAAAAATTTACAATTTTGAAAAAGAAGACTTTTATGGGTCAATTATTTTCTGAGACACATCAAAACCAAAAACTTCCTCAGCTGTAAAAACTCAAAAATGACTTGAAGATACTACCTAAAGCTATGATATCCACCCAAAACTCGGCCGAAAGGACGGTTTCATTTTGGGAGTTAACAGTGATGCCCAAAGATATTATGGAAAAAATGGGCCTTGAAATTACTATACCATACATAGATTTGTATTATTTTGATTCGAGAAAAGTTAAATGTATGGGTATGATTAAAGATTTAGTGGTTAATATTGCACAGATTCTAGTGAAAAGTATTATGATGGATGTGGTTGTTTTTGATATCCCTGCAAAGTATGGTATGATGTTATCCAGGTCTTAGGGCACCAAACTTGGAGGATCTCTTCAACTCAACATGACGTATGCTACAATCCCGATCTTCGACGGACAATTTACTCACTTGTACAGAGAAACAAGGCTGGCATATACTATAGGTGACCCAAAAAATCCGAATAATTACCCTGTATATGTCATCGATCATGATTTAGGAAATTGTATATTATCTCTTGATGATGATTTAGATGAATGTATAGAAGAAAATTGTACAGAAAAATAAAATATAGAAAAAGCAAATAAAAATGTAAATAGTGTTGGAGTTTGGAAAATGTATTTTGATGGTGCTTCATCTTGTGAAGGAGCAGGAGATGGAGTGTTGTTTGTGGCACTCGAAGACTAGTTCATTATTCCCTTTTTCTACAGATTACAGTGGTACATCGATTATACTAATAATGCATGTGAATATAAAGCCCTAGTTTTAGGATTAGAAGCTACAAAAAGTTAAAGATTGAAAATCTGGTAGTTTATGGTGATGCAGAATTGATCGTGAAATAGATAAGGAAACAATACTAGGCCAAACACCCAAGGTTGAGATCTTATAGAAATTGTGCGTGGGATCTAATTGAGAATTTTTTCTCATAATTTAATATCCACTCTATTCCCAGAATGGAGAATCAACAAGAAGATTCATTGGCCAAAGCAGCCGCAACGTGTGTACCTCCCACTGTCCTCAAACTAAAGTATCACATAGAAATGAGGCACAAACCCTCCATACCAAATAATTTTCAACACTGGAAAGTCTTTGAAGATGATGAGCAAATCAGGCAATTCCTAGAAATGGTGGAGAAATTTTTTGAAACGCATATTGATCAGGAAAATCAAAATGACCCTGCTTGGATTATACAGGAAGGTGAAGATCCTCGGGATTTCTAGGATAAGATCACTAATCACTGCATGTTGGTATTGAAAAATAATAATATCCCTAAAGGTTTGATTCCTTTAGAAAGATTATTCGATCATGATGATATTCCCTTAAAGTCTACTTTGCAGCCTCAGCCTGAAGAAGTGGAAGATTGTAACATAGGCACTAAGGAAACTCCTAAGATGGTAAAGATATATAAATATCTTCCCCCTTAAATGAAAGGAAAATATGTCGAGTTACTCAAGCAGTACAAGGATGTTTTCTCTTGGTCTTATGATGAATTATGAACTTACGACACCACCATAATTGAACACAAAATCCCCTTAAAAAAGGGTGTTAAACCTTTTAGGCAGAAGCTCATACAGATAAATCCTATAATATTGTATGTGATAGAAAAACAAGTAAATAATCTCTTAGACACTAAAATCATTGTTCTTCTCAGATACTCCCAATGGGTAGCCAATCTGGTTCTGGTCAGGAAGAAAAACGGTGAAATCAGACTTTGTGTAGATTTCAGAAATTTAAACAGATCATATCTCAAGGATAATTATCCATTACCTAAAGTGGATCATGTATTGGAAAAAGTGGTCGGAGAAAATAAAATGTCTATGATTGATGTCTTCTCAGGCTATAATCAAGTTGCATTCCACGAGGATGATAAGGAAAAAACCGTGTTCACCATCCCATGGGGTACCTTCATGAATGACAAAATGCCATTCAGACTGATGAACGTAGGAGCCACGTTCCAACGAGCTATGGACATCACCTTTTTTGGTGAAAGAGATAAGTTTTTAGTGATCTATCTTGATGATCTAACAATATTTTCTAAATCTGATGCAGAGCACTTGGTGCACCTCAAAAATACGTTTGATAAATGTTGAAAATTTTGTTTCTCTCTGAATCCAAAGAAATCTCATTTTGCTATGCAGGAAGGTAAACTCTTGGGACACATAGTATCTAGAGATGGAATTAAAATCGACCTGAAAAGGGTTGAATCTATAGATACAAAAAATATTCCTAGGAATAGAAAAGAGATTGAATCACTTTTAGGAAAAATTAATGTTTTAAGAAGATTTATCCCAAACTTTGTTGAAATTGCAAAATTGATTATAGATATGCTCAAGAAGGACAGCGAAGTTAAATGGACAATCGAATCCTGTTGAAGAGAAATCCCCATGCGGACAAGTGGATTCTCTCGAGGTCCCTAGACTCCTAAGACCAAGATAGAACGTGCTTAACATGGACACTGACTTCCTTTTAGGTTTAATCAAGGTAATGAATGAAAGAGAAAGACAAAGATATGTCTCTTATGAATGACGTTTGTCCTTGCGAATTCTAGGCTGAGATTCGATCTTGAGCTCCTTGATAGGTCCTACAAAAAAAACAAAGGTACAAAAGACTTCCTACTCTACTGAGATTAGCTCAAACATAAATCCATCTACTATAGACAAACTTATATGGAACAAGTACAAGTTTGAAAGAAACAGGCCAAGCATTGATTTTATTAATGAGAACAAAGCATTACTTACAACCATGGATGTGAGTGCAACAACTTCATCAAGCTCTCCTTATCCAAACCCTTGCTTAAACAGTGCACACACAGAATGTTGATGTTCCAAATGACATCTTCCTCATGAGATCATAAGTAGATTCTTCATAATACTTTCCATCCCCTTTCACCATGAGAAGGATCCCTTATATAGCCTTGGAGAGGCCCAACCACTTGAGAGATATTTGGGATAAGTTGAGGATCCTTATCCTTCAGTTGAGGATCCTCCCTAAGATCATTCCTTGACCATCTATTCAAATCCAACTACCTTCAGGAATTGAGGGATTCTTCCCTGATTTGCCTGAACAAACCCAAAATTTGCTCAGCAAAGGCAGTGCTCCCCCAAAAGGGGCACTAGAGTGTTATAACACTCCCCTAGAAGGGTGCACAGAGCGCCAATGATTCCTATCAGTGTAAAGGGGAGCGCTCCTCTACAAAAATTTCTTTTGAGTGGATTTTTCTAGTGGAAAAAGGTTTATAAACTTTGTTAACCCATTCCTCTTCTTCCAAATCAGTTGTTTGAGGTGTTTCAAGTGTCCCTCCGATGTCGTTATAGGCATGACATAGACAATATGGAAGTATGCTTTTTTCTGACACTTGCGACACTTGTGACCAAAATGTGACACTTGTAATATTGATAATGATGGCACTAGGCCATTGTCGTAATGAGTAATTTTGATGTGTAATAGATTGCCCCCCAAAGTATGAAGTTAGAAGACGGGAACTGATAATTGAAATGCTTTGTATACTTTCAAGAAAGGGTATGGACTCAGAGAACCTGACAGAAGCTGCACATGACCATCAAACAAATGTTAAGACATGGTTCAAACCCAAGGTAGGCATAGCTATTCTTGAGTGATAGAGACTTTCAAGGTATGGCCGCCATAAATACACTGTATATCCATAATTATATTGACAAAGAGATATATCCACCGAAGATACAATGTGGATCTATATTTGCATGACCTGAACTGGTCACAACCATGAAGAATACATAATGGAGCTACGAGATGTCAAGACATAGCCACGACCAAAACAAAGTGGATCTATGTAACAGTATATGTGTTAATTTTCAAATAAACCTCCGTCGCAACTTGGGAAAAGTACATACAAGAGTGACGACTCAACCTAGGGTATTCTTACCGATCCTGATGTAGTATGAATCTAACCATGCAAATAGATGTTTTGATGTCAAACATGGCACAAAACACTTGATTACCGGTCAATGAGGTGAACCGTTACCAAGTGCAAGGGAGATCACCATTGATGTCAATGATTCCCAAGGTACTTAGTACATTCCAACGAATGTGAATAGATGATATGAAGTCGAAAATCCGTGGAATCATCCGATCAAAGGTCAATGATGTTAACCCACTGTCGGACACGAGGAGGCATGCCATTAAGGCATGCAGGTCCCAAGGTACTAACTAGTTTCTAAGTCTAATCCCTGAATAATGTGTTGAGGTCGACAGGGATAGACTTGTCATAGGAGGGCCTTGATGTATCCCCCATCAACAACATGAAGCTGACACAGAGATGTAATTGGTGGATCAAAAGAACATGGACTGACACAGGTATTGAAACAGGGATTTGTGATGGTTGACTCTTGAGGCAGATACTTCCCTTGAACACTGAGGCACAACAGCAGAAACATGACATGGACCAAAACACGATGATGCAATGGATTCTGTGACTTTCTTCAGGTGACCCAAAGGAGTATGGAAACTCAGAGGATTGATTCAATGCAGAGGTTCAGCGGATTAAAATGCATGAAAAAACAAAGTGTCGTGTTGAAGGGTGACTGTAAGGATTACTGGTGACATTCTCAAGAACTGTTTGGTTTGCTTCTTTCAATTTTTCCCCCATCTAGATAGATGAGTACCTCTTTTTGATTTAACGAGCTCGAGGAGCGTAACACATGCTCGATATAACTTACCTTCGAGGAGGGTAACACATGATCGATATAACTTACCTTCGGTAAGTCCCTCTTCCTTTGTTTAGCCAACTGGAAGAAGTAAGGGTTCGGTCCCGTATGGGCCCTTCAATGTATGATTGTTTAACGAGTCCAGAGAAGGTAAACTTGGTGGTTTTTCATATTTAGAGAGTCTGAAAATGAATTAAAGATGACTCTAGGGGGTTCCTTTTTCGTGATGTTAGTCTCGTGAGGCCAAAAAAGAGATAAATTATCACTCGAAAGACGCCCTTTCAAACCTTTTAACGAGTGGGAAAGGAAGAAAGATCAGTCGACAATATTTTCACATTTAGAGAGTCTGAAAAGAGCTTAAAGAAGACTCCAGGGGGTTCCTTTTTCGTATAACCTTTACGAGTCTGAAAAAGAGATAAAAGTTTACCCAGATGCATTCTCATGTATTTACGAGCACGAGAAAGAACAAAGACTAATCTCGATATTCCCCCAACTTGAAAGCTAGTGGCTTAACTCCAGAATGATCATCAAAGGCTGGAGACATGCCCTCCAAGCTTCAATTCATTCACCGAATTTGAGGTTGTCACCAATTTCTCTACTAGATGAGAAAAAGGAGAAGGGTGGATGAAAAGAAGGTTCAAGAGAGGTGACTATTTCATTTTTTAACGAGCTTGACACAGGAAAATAACTATGCTCAGGGTTCCGGGTTCGATCCCCAGATTGTTGTTTCATTTTTTAATGAGCTTGCTATAGAGAGGAAAACTATGCTTAAAGCCTTTGTTTCATTTTTTAGCGATATTGATATAGAGAAGAGAAACTATGCTCATAGCTTCTCCTTGATCATGGCTTCCAAGAGAATAACGCTCTGGAAGGACACCATGTCAAGGGACAAGACTCAGTCATGGCTTCCAAGAGATCTTCACTGGATGGAAGAACATTACTCTAGAAGGAACACATGTCAAGGGTCGCGAAAAGGGTAAGGAGATCAGGCTCCAACAACCCTACAGAAGAGATCACCATGCCCACTACCGGATCCAAATCATTGGAAGTTGAAATCATGGGAGATGATGGAAAATCAACATCAGGAGGGGAGATAGAGTGTATATCTTCTCGAATTTCTTCATGAGGGGGAAGAAAAGAGGATCGGTGATGGTTATCATCCTGAGGTAACTTGTCAATGCAAAGAATTTCTAGAATAGATTCATCAGAAGGAAAAATTGGGGAAATGTAGTCGATCAGAAACGACAAGGAACTTAATTATGGTGGCATCGAGCGATTGTCGGGTGCCAATAGATGTTGGTCATCTGAAGAGGGAGAAGTGGATTGGATAGAAACGTATGATGTTTCGACTAAAGTAAGTGGCACAGTGTCACCTAGTGCATCAAATTCCAATATACTAGGTACAATCCAAGGGTCAGATGATTCCAAAGATTGATAAGTTGTGGTCGAAATCATATCGACAGTGGCAATATGATGTGTAGTTGGTGGAACTTGTGTAGGGAAGGTACCCATGAGGCTAGAATATTTTAGTAAGCCAACACTAACACTTTCATACATGATCTTGTGGTCTCCCAAGACAAGAATATTGTTGGTAGCGGGAGTGCGAGCATCGGTCGTGCATAAATCCAACTGATTAACAATGACAATTTTTCCCTGATGAGGAAATTGTACATATCGAAAGACCGACGAGGAAACGACAATAATAGCATAAAAACAACTTCTTCCAAGTAACAAGTTGTAATCGAGGGGAGTATCGACCACCTCAACATCAACAGTAACAATTTTGCTACCCAATTGGATGGGCAGGGACTGTAAAAGCCCATGGGGATGAAAACCTCTCCCATCGAAGGTGCGTAACATCGTTGGGGATTTTTTAAGTGCAGGTGATTTTAAACCTTTCCAACACGCCAAAGACATGACACAAGTAGAGGCTCCCTCATCCAGAATAGTTCAGTGTATTTGCTGATTGTGAACAACAACATCAACTTGGAAAGCAAGTTGGTGGGAGAGTCGAGACGTATAATTGTCCAGGTTAAACATGATATGGTTGGACGACTCAGGATCAACAACGCCAATAGCGGCCAAGAGCGTTCTATGTTGACTGGGGTAGTGCTGTAGAACTTCTAGCACAGACATAGCACACGGTGCTTGAGCCAAATCTTCAACAATGTTGTAGTTCTGAGCGGCACGTGAACTAGGATTAAAGGTAGATTTACGTATAGTGCTCTTAGGATGGCGTAATATAGAGTCGAATGTGGGTTTATTAATCTGAAGTGGTCCAGACGGAGGATGGTGATGGATCCGGTAAAGTACCGGTACCATTAGTGTATTTTCCTTTGTCAGGGTTACCTTGTGTGTCATATGTCTGAGGGAGAGTGGTAAAATTAATCCCATTAAACATATAAATATGTGCATTCGATGAGGCCTCATCATGAGGATGGCTAGAACTTCCCCCAGGAGTGGGGGTTTGAGAAACCAAGGATTGCTGCTGTGGAAAAGGATGATTAAGCACGACAGGTTGTGAATTTCCTTTAAAAAGTTTGGCCACTTCATCGTGATGTGGAAAATCTCAGGTGTAGTGATCATCACCACAAATGAGACATGGGAATTTCGGTTTTTGCTATGGTTACTTTTCGACAGCAAGGGTTTGAGTTTGATTTTTTTGTTGTTTAGTGTTATTGTTTTTCATCGGTTTATTTCTCGTCTTCTCCTTACCTCCAGATTGTTGTGAAGGGGAAGATTGAATTTCATTCACTTCATAAATTTGAGTTTGGGGGGAGGTAGAGGAGAGTGTGGTTGAATGGAAAGTAGATTGAGTTGTGACGGAACTGATAACACCATCTGCATGAGATGAGGATGACGGCTTGGATGGATCGGTATTAGATCGAGTAGCATTCAGAAGCAACTCATACAAAGTACCAGATTGTGAATAAACCAAATGTAATTACTGATCCCGAGAAATGGCTTCTTCCTCAGTGACTGTACCACCCATAGCGACATCGCGAGCGATTGGGGGTAAAAGTGATTTAGTAAACCACTCCGCCAATAATATGTCAGAAATAATTTCTTTGATCAACCTTCGTCGTCGTCTCCACTCATGAGTATGGTCAGAGATATGCACGGAGTTAGTTTGATGAAGGGAGGTCAAGAGTTCAGTACCCGTCTCGTAGAGAATAGGTAGTTGAAAGTGTGTGAGGAAAGACATGGAAAGGGAGTTGAAATCATAAAAAGAAGCACGTGGTAGTTCAATATACCACTTTGCTGCAGAACCCATAAGTGTTCGTTGGAAAAGATGCAAACGTATAGAATCATCCATGAGGGAGTTTGATGAACACCACAAATGGAAAGTCATCACATGGTTATTTGGATCTTCTCCATATTTTCTGTCAAATTTCAGAATATCAGAAGGAAGTTTAGCTGGAATAACTGGCCAAACCAGAGAATGAAAAATAGGATCATTCGTTAACCGAGACAAGTCTGGGAGATCCAACGTTGCAAGGAAAGGTAGTTGTCGGTTAATCTGCGGATGATACTGGTGTGGCATAGGAACACCAGTAGGACCATACACTAGGTTAGGTGGATAAGTATAACCAGTGGGTCCTCCTGCATAAGGTTGATGTTGACCAGAGTACATAGGATTCAAGGGGGTTTGAGAAACATGTGCAAGCGGAGGATAACCATATGGGTTTTGAGGATTATAAGTCGAATTTGGTGATTGCCTATAAGGCGGGTAAACACTTTTTCCATAAGGAGGATATAGATGAGTTCCTTGAGGAAGAAGAGGTTGTTGTAGACCTTGAGGATTATGTCCTTTCGAGAACTATGGGTTTCCTGGGAAAGGAATGTTCCATGGATTGGGCGTTGTAGACGCATTTTGTCCATACGACTGATGATGGGATCCAGTTTGAGACTTCCCCCCAGCATGAGCTTGCCCTCCAAATGGAGGTTGTCCTCCAGAAGGAGGATGCCCTCCAAAAGGAGGTTTCCCTTTGAAAGGAGATTGGCCCCCAAATGGAGGTTTCTCTCTGAAAGGAGGTTTCCCCCCAACATGAGGTGGAATTCCTAGAATTTGGGAACCAGATGTAAACGAATGACCGGTGCCGCTTAATGGATTAGAGCCACCAAGACCGGTCCCTCTGGGTTGTTGTATATATATAGAACTTTTAGGTATAACTTGGGTAGTGGTGAAAACAAAAGAATTCAGTGCTCTGTACCCAGGAGGAAGTGATGATGAAGGCCTAGATGCTAGTGGTGTGCCAATCTTAGCTTGGATATCCACCACATTACCGGTGGGAATAGTTGGAACGTGAAGGACCATTGTGGAATGGGCCATCTAGAGAGAAAGAGTGGAACTTGGGCCGATAGATGGCATGTTCGGATCAATGGACAGTGTAGTTGGAATAATGGTTGTACCAGTAAAATGATCTAAGGGTACAGTGTAGGTAACAGGTATATCGAAACCTATTCCTGGTTCGTAAAGATCGCACACCGTGCATGGTGGGCTTCGAACAATGTCAGCAGTCCAAAGGGGGTCTCCGACTGGAGGGTTTGAATGAGACCTAGTTGGAATGTCAGAAGGATTAATAACAACAAGTTCTCCGACTGAATTTAGTTGGAGAAAATGCCTATCATATCCTGCAAGAATGAGGAAAGCCTCCAAAGATTCTGAAACAATTCGAAAATCCTCTAAAAAGGTGGGAACTTCCTCCTGTGAGGTTATAATGTCGTGAACCTCGCTCTGTTGAGGAGATCCCTCCATATAATGAGGGGGTAAAGGGGTAGTATCTTCCATATTTTCTGGAGGAAGTCCCTGTACCCTACGTGAACGACGTGGAGGGTCGATGTTGGCGGAGAAAAATCGACGGAAAAAATCTATGGTCAACTAACGAAAAATAAAAAGAATACACTAATAAAATCTAGGAATCAAAACCAAGCAAACAAAATCTTCTCTCGATGACTGTACTAGTTGGTGATGAAATCCAACGTCGCGTGATCAAGTCAAGAAGGGGCTAGGATATGGTGGAAGAGTTACAATGGTGACCTGCTTAACGGAATTTCACCTTGGTGCAAGCTTCCATGCAGTAATTGTGGATTTACCCTCCAAGGAGCCCGAGTGAGTTTGACCAATGCCTGTTCTAGGTACAGTGAGACTTCCCTTCACCGTCACCTTGTGTAAGTACCTAAAGATTATGGAAACTAAAGACACAAATTCGCAGTTAGTCCCTGGGCATGTATAGTTGACAGTCTGATCCGAACGTATGGGTAGGATAATAAGTCCAAAATCAACCCGAGAAGCGCCCACACATAATCGTGGGTATACCTTCAAGTGACCCCCAATATATGATCCGACCACTACAAATAGTTGAACTATGGAGGGATAATCTCTATAATTCACCCGAATGCGACCTCGTGCGTATCCCCTGTGTGAGAGGGGGATCCCAGAAAACCTATACGACAATTGGATTTGACTCTCCCTAGCTCAGGATGTTAATGTTTGTTTTGAAAACTTTGGAGAGTTGTACTCACAGCCTAATCCAAAGTGCTAATCCTAGTCTAATGTTGGTGGAAGATCCTAAAAATAAAAAAAAATTCTAGATATTTTTTTAATTAGTGTTCATTTTACAGTTGTTTTTTACTCAAATGGTGTATGAAAGTGAAATTGATGGAACGATGACTCAATTCCCCAAAAAAAATGCATAAAAGATGATAAGCAATCGTTTCTTTTCAATGAATGCCTATTTAAGGGAAAGAGAAAGAGTTTTTTTCACTATCAAACACTAATGTGGAATGTCCTCAATAAATTTGTTCTCAATCAAATCCTATGTAATGCTAAAACATTTCAGAAATGCCTTCTAATATGGAAACCAATAACTAAGATGTATATTTGTTGTTTGTATGTGAATGATGATTAATTCAATGCAAAACTTCTCCTGCCAACTAACATTTTAGATCAAGGAGATTCAAACAAGCATAAGTAGATTTCACACAAACAACACACCCTATTGCTATGATTGAAACAAGAAGCAAAAATAAAACAAAATATAACAAAGAAAATAAAAAATTTCACTCAAAAGAAATATGCTAAGAAAAATGATCTCAAAGAACCAAATGAGATGATTCACGGATTTCTGATGTTCTTCACCATAGTTTTCACTCAGTCAGATAAGAGAGAAGAAAGCAGTGGATTGATTCCAAGTTCTCAACAGAAGAAAAACTGAAAATAAGGAAGAAGGTAAAAAAATATGAATAGCAAAGTTCTTATTTCTCAGAAAGCACAGTGTCAAAGGTCAATAGGAATATGTACTAAATCACAAAGAAGTTGAGCAAGGGTAAAAGAAGAGATTAGATTTCAGAAAACACAAACCTAGAAGTTTTTTTGCAGAGAAAAAGGTAGCGCTCTGGTGTAAGGGGCACCAGAGCATTATAACGCTCTGTGTAAGTCCAATAGGGAGCACCAACGCTCTGATAACATGGGCAGGGGGTGCTGGTGTCTTAAAGTACAGAAAAATGCTAAAAAAAAAACCAAAACTCAGTCAAACTTTGTCAATCACAATGGATGTGATGGAATAAGGATCCAATCAGCATATTCAATCAGACATACGGGATGAACAAGGTATAAAAAGAACGAAGGGTAAGACAAGGTCTGTGAGGAAAACCAAAACTGAAAGCTTCGATTAATCCCCAGTGGAGTCACCAATTTCTGTTGAAGAGAAATCCCCCTGCGAACAAGTGGATTCTCTTGAGGTCCCTAGGCTCCTAAGACCAAGACAAAAAGTGCTTAACGTGGACACTGAATTCCTTTTAGATCTAATCAAGATAATGAATGAAAGAGAAAGATAAATATATGTACCTTATGAATGATGTTTTTCCTTGCAAATTCCAGGCTGAGCTTTGATCTTGAGCTCCTCGATAGGTCCTACAAAACAAACAAAGGTACAAAAGACTTCCTACTCTACTGAGATTATCTCAAACATAGATCCATCTATTGTATACAAACTTATATGGAACAAGTACAAGTTTGAAAGAAACAGGCCAAGCATTGATTGTATTAATGAGAACAAAGCATTACTTACAACCATGGATGTGAGTGTAGCAGCTTCATCAAGCTCTCCTTGTCCAAACCCTTTCTTAAACAGTCCACACACAGAATGCTAATGTTCCAAATGACATCTTCCTCATGAGATCATAAGTTAGATGCTTCACAATACTTTCCATCCCCTTTCACCATGAGAAGGCTCCCTTATATAGCCTTGGAGAGGCCCAACCACTTGAGAGATCTTTGGGATAAGTTGAGGATCCTCCTCCTTCAGATGGGGATCCTCCCTAATATCATGCCTTGACCATCTATTCGAATCCAACTACCTTCAGGAATTGAGGGATTCTTCCCTGATTTGCCTAAACAAACCCAAAATTTTCTCATCAAAGGAAGCGCTCCCCCAAAAGGGGCACCAGAGCGTTATAACGCTCCCCTAAAAGGGTGCATAGAGTGCTAACACTTCCTGTCAGTGTATAGGGGAGCGATCCTCTCCAAAAATGTCTTTCGAGTGGATTTTTCTAGTGGAAAAAGGTTTATAAACTTTGTTAACCCATTCCTCTTCTTCCAAATCAGTTGTTTGAGGTGTTTCAAGTGTCCCTCCAATGTCGTTATAGGCATGACATAGACAGTATGGCAGTATTCTTTTTTCTGACACTTGCGACACTTGTAATATTGATAACGATGACACTAGGCCATTGTCGTAATGAGTAATTTTGATGTGTAACAAAGCCAAAGTGTCATTCGAACGTATCAAGAAAGTTATAGGTGAAGCACCAGTGTTGGTCAATCCAGATTATACGAAGGAATTCTTGATTTTCACATTTGCCTCCAAACACACTATCGCAGTCATGCTCCTACAAAAGAACGATGAAGGTTTTGAGAAACCAATAGCATTCTTTAGTAAAAGTCTCAGAGATGTTGAACTAAGATATGATATATTAGAAAAACAAGAATATGCAATGGTGAAATCTCTCAAATCTTTCAGAACTTATGTTCTCCATTCTAAGGTAATCACCTATGTACCAACCAACGTTGTCAAGGACATATTAGTTCAGCCAGATAGTGACAGAAAAAGAGGCAGATGGTCAGCCAAGATTCAAGAATTTGACTTATAAGTAAAACCAACCAAACTAGTCAAAGGTCAGGGTTTGGCTAAATTACTAGCCAAATCAAATTTCGGGGCACTTGGGATAAATCATTCACAATCCTATGAAGACCTTCTAGATATCAAAGAGTTCGATGATCAGATACCTACGACTCAAATACAAGAGAAATTATCTTCTTCGACTTGGTATAAAGACATAGTTTCCTACCTTCTCACTCTGCAGTGCCCGAGTGGTATGACTCCTTCCAAAGCTAGAACATTGAAGTTGCATGCAGTAAAATATTGTATCATGGACAGTCAACTATATTGGAAGGATCCTCTGGGTTTGTTACTAAGTTGTCTAGTAGAATCCAAAATGAAGAGGGAAGTAAACGAATTCCACGAAGGAGTGTGTGGAGGGCATCATGCATGGAGAGAAACGACATATAAAATCCTGAGAGATGGATATTATTGGCCAAAACTATTTACTGATGTCAACGCTAAAGTCAAAGCCTGTAACCCCTGTCAACTATTTTCAGGAAAACAAAAGATTCTCACATTACCTTTGGTCCCAGTTAAAATAGAATCTCTATTTCAACAATGGGGTCTAGATTTCATCAGTGAAATACATCCACATTCAAGTGCACAACATAAGTGGATTTTGACCGCTACTGACTATTTGACCAAATGGGTAGAGGCTATTCCGATGCAAAATGAAATAGATACAGTGGTGATCGGTTTCTTGGAAGAAAACATTTTGTCAAGATTTGGCTGTCCTCGGAAGATAGTTACTGATAATGCCCAAGATTTCAAGTCCATGGATTTGGTAAGTTTCTATCAAAAGTAAAACATTGTACTAGGTCATTCCACAACCTATTATCCTTAGGGTAATGGGTTATCTGAATCCTCTAACAAGAGTCTAATCACCATAATTAAAAAAATGTTGACTGGAAATAAGAAAGCTTGGCATGTACATTTGAAATATGCTTTGTGGGCTAATCAGATAGGCACTAAGAGATCAATTAGAATGTCCCCTTTTCAAATCATATATGGTACCGATGTTGTTCTCCCCATCAATCTTTCTCTGACCGTAATGAAACTCTAGAAAGATGCCAAGGAAGAGACAAATCATGTCACCAGGAAAATAAATCAATTTATTGAAGTCCAAAAAAATAGGGTTGAAGTAGATGAGAAGCTCCATAAATATCGAGATAACATGAAATCCCTGTTTGACCAAAAAGCTAAAGATAGGGAATTACTTCCTGGTGACCTAGTTTTAAAGTGGGATGCTAGGAAGTGTTATCAGACTAATCGGTAGGTGTGGACACTAACAGATCTCCCTAGATCCACCTAGATATAGAACAAAATAGGACGGGACATGACTCTTTCCCTAAGTTTTGACCATTGAATTAGCTAGTAGGGAGGAGCAAATAACATACCTTTGTATCGTTTCCTAGGGTCTCTGTTTCTCCCACTTCTCTCTGGTGCTCTTGTGAAGTCAAGACCAAGACAACACAAACCAACCAAAGTGAAGATAGCAAAATATATTCAACTGTCAACTTATGTGTATGATCAAGGAATTACACAATAAAGTGAGAATAGTTTTATGGGAAAAGGACATGCCACTGTATCATATTAATTGAAAGTAGAAGATTACAACCTGATCGCCTTGATGTCGCAAGATTCCTTTCAGTGGCTCTTGGCTCCAACACACACAAATTTGCTCAATCCTTTTATGAAGAATATCAAATCCTCTTGATAGACTTGCTAGAGTCTCCAAGCTCCTGTTCAAGCTAGGTCCTTCACACAATTCTTTCACCAATTCTCCAATGAATATTGCTTAACCTTTTCCATGAGAATTCCATCAATATATAGGAGAGAATGAGATGGTTACTTGGATAAGAATGATCCCACAATATCAGGGAAACCAGTACAAGGATAACCATTCGAATGCCAACCCATTCTTCTAGAAGATTCCCATCTAGAACCATCAAGAATTCATATTTTTCCAAGCTTTAGAACAAGTTCGCACCCTAGCTATGTAGCACAGTGTGATAAGTTCACACCCTAGCTTAAGGCAGCCTGCGAGAATGGGTCATTCTCGCACCCTAGTATATTAGCAACCTGTGAAATCTCTTCAAAAGTAAGTTTTCTGGGAAGAGATGAATGTCAGTTTTCTCAAGAGAAAGTTCTTATGAGGAGCCTGAGTACACCATCATCGATACACCATCATGCTGACCAAAATCATGGGTAACAGGAAGGAAGACTCAGGAAAACACATCAAATTCGACCATATCTGGTGTGGACCCTTCAAGATCACATCTTCCGAAGGGAAGAATTCCTTTTTATTGGAAACTATGGATGGAAAACTCCTTAACGCCCCTATCAACGAGTGTTACCTGAAGCATTTTATGCAATAAATAGTTTCCAAACTCTCACTGTATATACTGGTTTGATTTTTTTACTTTGATTTGCGGTTTTTCATTTCTTTGGTGAGTTACTATTTCTTTTGAGAAGTATCTGACAGCTCTCATGTTTATTTTTATCGCAGGATACTGGCTGATAGTCGAAATATCAAAAAAAAAATTCAAAATAGTGATATGCTCCCAAAATATGTGATAAATAAATAGTCGTCTTAGTTGAAAATATGAAGAAATTTTAAGGTATGAGCTTCTAAAACCTGCTGAACCAAGTTGAAGTTTTCAGGAGAATCTAGCTAAATTTGAAAGAAGTCTCATTCATAGAAATATGTCACCTAATCAACGATAAGAGGAATATGAGAATTATAGACTAATCTTAAAAAAATTCTCTAAAGTTTTCTAAATAAAATAAAATAAAATTAATTAATTAAATGAAAATTAAATAAAAATGAAATACAAATAAAAGAGCTTAAGGAAATACGAGGATCATTGAAAAGATTAGGTGATATTGATCCTGTTAGCAATAGAATTTTTGAATACTCTTATTGTTCCAATATGCCCATCTTAAATCTTTTGTTCCCTTTGGTTCTCATCTTCTCCCTTGGTCTCTACAGGGAGAATATTTCTCCTTAACTCTGAAAACTCAGAAACATATCTCAAAGTAATGTTAAGCGAATATTTATACGCACCTCTCAATTTAACTGGAAGAAAGTATATGTAGGTTAATCCTGACTACTTTATCCTTTCTAACATATTCAAACTAATTGATTTCACTCGAGGAAATCCCCTAAAAAGTAAAAATCCCCTGTGAAAAAATTCCTTGTAGGCGAAGGTGTCTTGAAGGTCAAAAGGAAATTAACCCAAAGTAGTCAAAGTGAGTTAACAGACCTCTGTTGCTAAATTATAAGCAGATATCATCCCTGGTATATGACATACAAATTGATTTCCCCCACTTCATGCTT
>ML805265.1:194082-209251 GCA_009831015.1 Picea engelmannii
GGTGAAAGGAAATTCATCTAAATGATTGCCCCCATCTAGCTTAAAAAAGAGATGATGAAAGGAAATTCATTAAATGATTGCCCTCATCTCAAGCATTTAAATGCAAGATTACAAAATGAAGTGGTGAATGGAAATTCAATTTGGGAATTAGATAACTTCACCGAGGTACTGAACAGGCTCCCTGGCAGTGAAGCAATGTCTATGATATCTGCAAGGTTGTTATACATGTATTATAATGTACTCTGGTAGTTAGTATTCCTCTCGACAAGATTTACATTCTAAGCCAACTAAGGACTCCCTAATTAAATCATTAAAATCACTTTTCCTTGACACAAATAAGATCGAATAGAGTCTAATAGATAGGTTAAGGTTGTTTTGATTATCTTAAGAAAATCTGAATACAGTTTCAGGAAAGAGAAATTTCAAATAGCCTAACTAAAAGTCATGATTTGATGTGTTTTGAAGGTTTTCTAAGTTACGATTGAAACCCTTTCCTAAGTTGTATCATTTTCTGAAAAAGTTCCACAAAATGCAATAATCACTCCATTTACCCAATAAAGGCACTTGGTCTACTGTTCTTCGCGACTCTCAGGGAGACACGATCCCTAGATGGAGCCTATGTTGGAACATATATATTTTTCTAAACTTTAGACTTAGACAAGTTTCATTCTTGTTTAAATAAGGACAAACACACACTTGAATATCACCGTTGATGAAGTCTTTTGTTGAATCCAACGACCTAAAATCCTTAAAATTTATGGAGCCTTCAACTCGTTAAAAGGTCAAATCACTAAAGGCTACCTTTGAAATGTCGGGTTTTGAGGTTTTTCTATAGTAACAATCCAACATGCAAGAACTCCAAAGTCCCGATATACGAAATCGAAAGAATGTCTTAATCTTTAAAACTATGTTAATTAAAGGATTAAAAACAATTAATGTTAATTAATTATATCGCGATTCGGGGATCCTGCCTTGGGCGACCACCAAAAGTCTCGATATGCGAAATCGCGAATCCCTTGAAGTTAATTGTGATTATTTAAAAAGTTAAACATGATTAATATTAATTAATCAATCGTGATTTCGTGATTCATAGATCATAACTTGAAATAATATGGGATAACCCGAGGTTCGAAAACCCGAAATGCATTAAGGTTAAGCATGATTAATTAACAGGATAAATTTGATTTATTAACACATTAAGCAATATTATCTCTTGTTAAGTTTATGTTGATTTTCAATGCGGGTAAATTCAAATTTTATCTATGCTTTTCCCGATCACGAAACATCGACCATTAATGGCATTAATAGCTTATCTAGGAAATGATTTCAAATAAGATCCTTCTTTATCACCCAAATCTTTTTATTAAGGGAATTAAACGCATTGTCAGTGAAGGTATACACAAATTGACGTGCTTAAGGCAAAGAAGTTTTTTTCATTTTTGAATTACATTCGCATTTTCACAGAGTTGGCTTAGTGAAATAACCAGTCTTCTGCATTTTCTGTGACAAATAACAGAACTCTGAGACCTTATACCATGCCTCCATGAAAATAAACTAAAGAGACCGGTGAAATTTCAAGCCAAAATACATATTCTCTCTCCGACACCTCGCCTAGAAGCATAGACACTGTCAAATCCTGGATGCAAGTATTCAATATCTTACAATATGAATTGGTAAATTGCATGGATGATTCAAGCGACAATGAGAAGGAGGACCTGTCTACCAAATACAAAATTGTCGCTCTGTCAGAACTACATAAGATAGCGACAAGACCTAATCTCTTGCTCTACAATGATATGATCGGTTGGGCACTGGACCACTTAGATATCCCAACCAGAACTATTTTCAATTCACATCTACAGGCTCTATGGGAAGGAAAACATAACTCATTTCTTTTTGTCATGGGTACCTATTGTGCACTCAATAACAGAGGGATGTTCTTTTGATTGGGCCAAAATATTGTTAGACATTTTGGTTCAAGAGATTGCAAGATATCAGTCACTAAGAGCCAAGGGTCTACCGGCCCAATTTTTCATGCCGACTTATATTATGGACATTGTATGTTTCATGACGTCTTTTCCACTGTTGGACTGGAGTTAGACTCAAAATAGTGACGAACCCATACATATTTATCATTCGAATCTTTGGGAAGAAAAGGAAAAAGAATTCTTTTATGAGATCTGCAACTGGGTAGTGGTGTCGATGCACACCACCATATATGGCTATCCACCTCCCAGAATTTCAGACAAAATTGTGACTAATCTTGGCAAGATAGTGGATTGGTATGTTGAAGAACACTTTTCCTATATTAGGGTTTTTGGCTGTTCAGTTCCTTCGCATGCTTTACCTCAATTTTTATCAGACCGACTAGTGATCCAAGAGGTCTCACGACAAAATGTGCTTGGCGGGATTAGTAAGGATCTCAAAGCAGTACAGAAAAAGGTATGGCCTTATTTTCCCCTGCAGATTGGTACATTTTCCATACTGGATTTCGGTCACTCTAACGTAGAGGTCGCAGCCTTAGAAGAAATAAAGTTGGTCAGCATTGAATTCAAGAAGCATGACCCACAAAAGGTCGTGGGTAATCACATGGCCAACTACAATTTAAAAAGGCATGAACATGAAGATTCTCCTCAAGATGATATTTTCTGAGGAGAGAGATCCTATCCAGAGCTCTTGAGTTAGGTTTGAGCTCTATCACTCGATAAAATGATTGATTTTTATGACTTCCAGAGGCATCGAAGAAGTAGCCTCCCTAAAGTATTACAAGGAGGAACCCCGACGTATCTAGCTGCACAACAAACGAAGACCCAAAGCCCAGAAGTAGTAAGTTCCAGTGGACACGGAACCCAAGACAGCCTAGGGAAGACTGAGGTTTTGACTTATAAAGAAGATATCCCATTGACAAATGTATTAGGTGACCAAGCCAAAGATCAAACAAAGACATTGACAAAGGAGTGAGAAGAAGGACCTTTGTTTACACCAGATAAAACAACTATAGATGCGGTCGAAAAACAATCGTCCACCGAAATCGGTAGCCCCGTCCAGTTCTTCACATTGTTACAATTCACCAAACGGAATCCAAATGTAGAGGTAGTATTCATAGAGGACCTCACACCCATTTCGATTGAAGAGTTGCCTCCTTCCAATTTCTTTTTCAGCAAGAAAAGGAAGGCTGCGGTGAAGAGAGAAATGAACCAAAAGTAAGGTTCAGCTGTCAAAAGACACAGGGTGCTAATTTATGGAGAATCCTTGGAGGAGGTAGACTTTGCTGAAGAAGTAGCAGTTTCACTGGGGTATTTTGCAACAGCCAACCAGTTTTCAGTCGAAAATTTAAAAGAATGACTGAAGCTGAAAGATCTGCAAATAATCCAATTGCAGGATCAAATGAGTACTTTATAAAAGAATGTTTGGAGCGAGGTCAACAAGGGATTCGATCATATTAGAGCCAATGACAAACATGAAATCCAACAGCTCAAATCTACCCTCGAGGAGATGCACAGGAATATACAGGCGAGTCAGGGATGGGCCACCCAGTAGGATGAGTTGGTAAGGCAACTACAAGACAAAGTAAGCTCTATCGAAAAAATGGTTGTGGATATAACAGTGTTCCAAGCTCAGGCATTGGAAGTGTGAAAGAAATTGGAAGCAACACAACAAAGCCTTCTCACAAAGGTTCAAACTGTCCAAGATCATTTTCGGGTGATATATCAAGCATTAAATAACATTTTTTTAAGAGAGAGAGACGTTATTTCTTCCCGGACTACCTTCCAAGAAGCATTTGTGTCATCAGAAAAAGAAGGAGTAGCTATGGATTCCAGGTCGTCCATTTCAGAATAGACCAAAGGTGATATAATACTAAAGAATTGGGAGTCTAGCATAGATGAAAGTAGGAAAATGGATAAGGGAGTGAAGGAGTTTTGTGAAGAGTCTTTCCACTCACTCAACATAGAATCATTAAGCCTTGATAAAGAAGATATATCTGGAGTACTGGGACAGATTGACATAACAAAGCATCAAATTGACATTAAGACGAATATGGAAGAGGCTCAGGCTGAAATATCACAGATAAAACAAGCTGATGTTATTTAGATAAACAAATGGCTAGTGAATCCCAATCTGTAACTACAGTCTATAGTTTCAAAAGATATATGAATGGAAGAGAGATTGCCTCAATTGGAAAAGAAATTTTATATTTTTTAGGCTAATAACTTAAGAGATCCCTCCAGGATGGCGACACAATTAGTGAGTGGATGCATCAAATGTATTAAGCAAGGAAAAGGTAGCACCTCTGGAAACAAATGAGATAACTTGTGTATGTTATCTGTTTCGGAGCTGGAGAACTAGAGAGAAAAATGCCTCTGCCAACATAATGAGGAGACCAACATAAATGCAAGTGAAACGTTTCAAATTTCGTATTTTGTAAATTTACTATTTTAGAAATAGAATAATTCCAACTGTTTAGGGTTGAGAACTTTTTGTATAAATACATATTTCAAAGAATGAAAATGGGTTGCTTCTTGTCATATTGTAACTGAGAAAACTCATCCTTTGTGAGTATTAATACAAGTGCAGACCGAGATTCCAAATTTTGTGTTGTTTGAGTTATGTCCCCTCTTTGTGTTCCATATCTTTTGTTCTCTTTAAGTTATTCCTGAACAAGGGAAATATTACAATTTAGTAAAACATCTTCTTTGATTACATTTCATTTAGTATTTGATTAGCAAGCAATTTTTCCTCTGTATTTGCTATCAAAAAATACAAGACTTGCTTGTTATTTGGATCACTATATCTTATATCCTTTCAGTAATGCATTCTACATTTTCTTCTACTATAAAAAAGGTAAGACTCTTCTATCATCGATGCATTAGTTTTTTTTATAGTTTTGTAATTTTCTTCTCCTCTCTCAATTTGATAAATTGACTCAGATGATGAAATACAACCTCTATTATATTCAGATATTAATTTCATTTGAGGATTTAAATCTTACACAACTAACGAAATAAAAAGCACCTTTAAAGCCAACTATCATTAATTCCCAATGTCTGACATTATGCTTTGATCCTTAAGTTTAATCTTAGGAACAACAAGGCCAATGATAGAATAATTCACATAGACCCAATCAATCCCCAATAGAGTAGGATATGGGTCCATTTCTCCCATTATCTCAATGACTTCAAAATAATCCACTATATTAACACCAACCAAATCCACCTCTACATTCTCTAACCTTCACACTGGAAAAATGAAGTATTGATTGCCCATCCTTAGTTGAATAGGAGAGTGGACTAGTTTATCTTTCCCTAGTGCCTTGCAAGTCTTCTTCGGTAGAATGTTAACATCATAACCTAAATCTAGCATAACATATTTGATTTCATAATCATCTAACTGAGCATTTAACCTAAATTCCCTTCTAGTTCTACTCTTTCTTCTTTGTACCCAATGTGTTTTCCATTCTGGAAATGTGGAAGCAATATACTCTCCCAGATTTCCTTCAGCTCCCAAGAACATTTTAATAGTATTCTGCAACTTTTCAGTGAGTTTCTCATCACCTAAGATATCAGAAAATAGTTGGAACCAAATGTCAATTGATTTTATGACTTACCTAAAAACTCCAATTGAAAAAAAGAATATTTGGTTATCCATGGCTGATGTGGGGTTAACTTGAAGCTCGGTTCCATAAATTTAGGGGTCGGTAGGATGAGAATAATTTTGAACATATTCACTACACTTTTAAAGAACTCCTTTTGTTGTGAAGGATCCTACTTGGCATTGCTCGACATATCCTTCTGAATCTTAATTAGATGTTGAATTTCTACATCAGAACTAGTCTTCGCTCCTCCTTTGGTAATGATATTGATATCATACCTCCTCCCCTCGGCCATAGGTATTGGTTCATAATTGATTAGGTTATCCCCTCTTTGTCTAGCGTGATATTCTCACTTGGTTATCATATCAAGGCATTTGTCAATGAGATGAGTATTGTTTCTACAATTTGAGCACTAGGGTCTTTTTGAGAGCATACAATATCTTGCAATATGTCCTTGCTCATTACAGTTATAACAATGAACCGGTCCTCTTCCACCGTTCCATCCACCTCTATATCTACCTACACCTCGGCAACCCCCTCCATATCCTTAAGGTACTTCATTCACTCGTAATTTTGATCAATCCGACATATCTACAAGTGCATCTAAACAACAACATTGATCAGTATTGTGTGTGGGATAGCCACAAAACACACATTACAATGTATTAGGAATAGGTGAATACTACTACAAAATAGAGAAATTTTGTGGAGGATTCCCTTGGTTCCTAAAAATTTTACAATATTCATTACTCCAAACCCCCTGGTTATTGGGAAAGCATGATAGTGGACTGGTCCATGGAACGGTGTTGTGACGGACTGGTCCATGGAACAGTGTTGTGACAACAACTTGTGCAACTCCTCCCAATGGTCTGATTAGCAGTGGTACCATTAGAGTACTAGAGGGTATTGCACCTCTCAACCTTGGAAATTTAGTCACCAGATAACCCTCTTTGTAACATCATGTGCACAAAAATTGAGGTCGACCTGTCTTAGGGAGGGTCAGTTCTTGAATTTTTTTAGTAAGTGAAAAAATCTGACCCTGCAGTTGCATGAATTTCATCTTTAGGAGGTCTCAAAACTCTTAGACTCTTTGGATATCCTACCATGGCCTCAATATTCACATCCTTCTCTGAGGCTTCTATTAGAGTGGCTATACTTTTATGTGTCAAAGGAATGTGGGTTAAGGGAAATAATCCTTGGATAAACCACTCCCTATGGTGATCCTCATGAATGGGGTTCGCCAACTTACCTATTGCATCTTTGACCCTTTGATTATACTCCCATGCAAATTTTCCATATCTTTGTTTTATGTCTCGAAACTTTGTAAGTGCTTGTTTCTCTTATTGTGGTAATAAAAAATCTGCAATGAAATTCTATTATGCTTGAACTAATGTGAAAGCTTGATCTTGAATACTTGGTTCAATTTC
Organism: Picea engelmannii; assembly: GCA_009831015.1. Taxonomy (NCBI): domain Eukaryota; kingdom Viridiplantae; phylum Streptophyta; class Pinopsida; order Pinales; family Pinaceae; genus Picea; species Picea engelmannii. Next base: position 201,100 of record ML805265.1, read on the forward strand.
CTTCATATACCATCTAAGAGCTTGTCCTCTCAGAGTGTTCTGGAACTCAACCAATTTATTTTCATTTGGAGTCCCTCATGACCTCGATATAGGTTCACACAAAAAATCAATCGTGTTCAACATATTTTTCCCCATTTCCCAAAAACTCAGTGTTATAGCTTTAATTTCCACCCTTCCATCCAGAAGGGAATCCAACATAATATGAAAGACAAAGAACATTTCTTTCTTGAGATTTAGGACCTTTTTTAGGGTCATCGTGGGACTCATAGGAGAAAACATGCGATCATCATCGCATGTCATCTGTAGTGCAACAAGAGATGATCTATATAACCTTCTAGATTTGATGAGTCATGAAGACATAAGTGATAGGTGAGTTGTATATTTGTGGCATGAGCCTAGGAATTCACATCATTAGAGTTTATACTATGTTCTAGAAGATATAGAATCTCTCCCAAGCCTCTTCCAAGGATCTATATAAGACAGGAAATCCTTGAGAAATAAAAAGAGGAATCATTTGCAGAGTTATGTTGTCCAATTGCAAAGGTGATTTTCCTATTTAGAAAAAACAACATTATATTGCCTAGTTTGATCAAGAGTTGAGGAGAAGCAAGGAAAAAGGAGCCAAGGAGGATGCATCAACACCAAGGTATGAATTTGATGTAATTTCTTCATATTAATTAATAGATCATTGGTTTTCCCCCTTAACGTGCTTGTATTTCCTTTACAAATGTTTGGATCTGGTTTATTTCATTATAGATCAAATTAGATTCAAGTTAGATCTAAGATTCTAACACCAAGTAGAGAGGTATAAAGACATTGTTTTTCTTTTATATGTAGGAAACAGGTTGTGGATATTGGAGTTGGAACTTCAGATCTGCATCAGTTGGGATATACGAAGAAAAACCTATAGTGAAATGTATGCTATCTCTACCACTCCAGGTTAATTATGAATCCATTTTCTTGAATCTAGGAAACTCATAGAAGTCTATCCCCATAGTCTATCTAGGATCAATAGGTAGGTCCTAGGGATATCTACTTACCATACTGGTGAGATTTCTCCAATAAAAAAACTGGCGAAACCACTAGGGAAGGATATTTTGATTCTTCTCTAGTTTAGAATTCCTTGCCAAATCACCCTCTATTTTTTGTTATTGATTTGATTTTATCTTCTATGTTCTCTGTTACAGTCTAGATCTAATAGAGCTAAGACTAATCTCATATATCTAGAGTAGATCTACCTTTTCAAAAAAGGTTTTTTTTTGCATTTGTCACAGGTTGTAGTATAAGGCACAAACGACGATCATATCTAGTTGTAACACATGTGTCCTGCGACAATCCCTACAAATTGGGGAAAGCTATAGGTTTACAGACTTCTGAGAATATATTTGGTTAGTCTGGGTTGAGAGGTATTTTTTTATTTGTTTTGAAAAGATCTTTTCATTGTCTGAGTTTTATTGTCACATAATTTACCTTCATTTGTTGTTTGGAGTGTGATTGTTTGGTTTATCTTGGATTGCTTGTTTAGGCTTGTTTTCTATCTAGTTATCCATTGAAGTTGGGCAATGAACCCAACAGATATGAACATATTTGGTAGTGTCTGATGTGATTGCTTTAGGATTAATCTTTTGTGATTATGATCCATTTATAGATCTATCCTTTTAGGTGAGTTTTGGGTGAGATATTTGTAGTGACATTGTAGTGGGATTTTAGCATCATTACTAATTTCCCACAACCCTTTGCTCATTGATTTGTTGGTTTTCCATTTTAAATTTTGTGTTCTTGCATAGATCAGAAATATTTTTGCATCACATTTGGAAAAGTTACAAAAAAAAAAAAAGTTGCATGTTTGTGAGATTTTGAAGCATTAGAACAAGATTTTGCATTGTTGAATTAATTGGCTTGAGTTCTTAGAATAATTTTGGATATGAACTGTTTGTATGGTTGTTTGGTGTGTGAGGCTACATATTCAAATTTACAAGGAAAAAGTGCTATCTTCCCTCCCATACCTAGAATTCATTGAATTGAACAAATTGCATTAGAATATTTTCATTGCTTGGTTTGGTCAAGAGTAAGACACCATTAAGGTTTCATTCATCTCCCATTGATGTAAATAACAACCATAAAAATAAATTGCGTAATCTAAAATAAATTAAACATTTTTCTTTTTTAGTAAATCAACGTTAGATAGGATTAGGGCCTTGGAATAGGATTGGAGAATAAACTCTCCAAGGCCACTAAAACCACACCTAATATTCATTAATGAGTGAAAATCCATTCTTACAACCAGTGTATCAAGAGCCTCCTCTAACACGGGAGGTAAGAATGAGGTCACATCGGGTAAAGTAGGGAGATTACCCCTCTCTTGTTGTTTTGTTGTTTGTAGTGTCATTTTGATTGCTATGTTTACAGGGGTTTTGTTGGTGCCACACCCCTGTGTGAGGTAATGCCTTTGAAAAAATGGGCTTAGTTACCCTATCCTTACATTTGTTCGGACATGTGTTTGTTCTCCTGGTCATTGATTGTAAGGTGGTATCCTTATTGACATTTTCTAAGTATCCAACAAAGGTGACTGGAGGTGGGACATGCATGTAGTACCTGGGGGGCATGTTCATTTACAGTCTCATTTCCCCCGAAGAGTGCCCACCTATATAAAGGGTGCTTGCATTGGTCGGGGTTATTTCATGTAGATCATAATTGTTTTGTTATTATCATTTTTTTTTTATATTATCATAGATTTGATAGCGGTGTTCTCTTTGATTCTAATTCTAGATCGTCCTTAGGTTGAATTTTGTTTGATTTACACCTATTATTTTCACTATGGTTGAATTACCCCGTCAGTCCCATCGATTTCAAGGACTAGAACCCATCACGGAGGTACAACCACCTCTCAAGTGGCATGAAGTAGGTGACCAAGAATTAAAATTCTCTTAGCTTTGATTTGAGGAGACTAGTTTGGTTGAAGTGGAAGTGGTTGACAAATGTCCTATGCCAAAATTTAACCCTCCTTTAACTGATTCTGAAGCACCTCTACTTGTCCAGGTCAGGGATATTTTTAGTGAGCATTTTTCTTTGTTAAATAATACTTACACTATGTCAGGACCAAGTGTCTCATCTAATGTATCTGAGCCATCCAACCCATCCTCAAGTGGGACTGGGGGCATCCTAGTGATGACCACATTTCCTTCTCTTATCACCATTGGACCTACACCTTCCATGCCTTTTTCTATAGGTCCCTCAATATGGGGGACCCCGACTATGTCTTCATTTCCATTTGTTTCTATACCCAAATTTAGTATTCCCATCCCTTCCATCTTGATTCCCACGTCTAGATATTTTTCCAATGGGGGGGAAATACTTGGTTTCAAGATGGGAGGTGTAACTCTTTCTTCCTCCACCATTCCTATGAGTGGTATGATATCATCAATTGTGGGTGTATCTTTTGGGTGGAACTTTCCTAGTGGTTTTGGGGCTATCTCTAGTTAGGCTAGGGGTAGTAGTATGTTAGGAGGTTCTAACTTCCCATGGGTTGGCACACCTTTCCCTAGCAGCACACCTTTCCATTTATCAATACCTTAGGTTCCAGGGGATTTTTACCCAGGCCTAATTTTGGGAACATTGTTTCCTAGAGGGTCTACATATATCTATGGGGGCAATCCCCTCAGGGGGCATGCCTAGTCTAGGGATAAGTCATTATCCTAGAAGTGCCACCATCTCTGGGGGCACTCACTCTTTGGGAACAACTCAACAACATTTTGGTAGTATGAATGTAGAAGGACCACAAGGTTCATATGGGACAATAAAGACTTCATCTACCTCCCAGTATTCATTTTATCACACATCATTACCTTTTATCGCAACGTTAAACCATGAAGGAGACAAAAGAACAAAAATTAAAAACAAAGAGTGGGGTGTTTTTTACCATTAGTCTATTCTCAAAATGGAAGTGTCATTCAAGTTTCCCTTGAACATGACACTTATTTAATTCCTCATCATACAGTTGGGTTTTAGCTTTCCTAGGAGTCATCCTAGTAATATGAGTCAGAGATACTCCTCTGACTAATTACTTTCCCTTTCATCATGGAGAGTGATTCAATGCCTCCCGTGTTGTTGCACTATATTTTTCCAGCTCTTGTATCCTACTACCAATTCACCATTGTGTCGTTTTATATGTTCAAGGAAATTTTAAGCCTGAGTTGGCCATCTTTTGTTTTGTTGACTTTCTGAGTCGGACATTCCTGTGTCAGTGGTACATTATGATGTTCTCTCTTCAATTCATCTCTTGGTGTATGATTCATGTCAATTAATGGGGGAAACATTAAGTCCCTCCTTCGATGGATCTCTTCCTATCAACTTCAACACATTATCTAGGAAATGGATTTAGAAACCATCCAGTGCCTTGGATATTTCAATCGTTAGTGGCATGCCTCCTCTTGATCGATAGTGGTTTTACATAAATGAATCCTAATTAATTGATTCTACGAGTGTTCAACATCATATTCTCTATTCACACTCTCTATATTGTTCTATGTACCTTGGGGTCCATCTTCCTCATTGATGGATATTTGTTAATGGTATACACCAATGACCAGTAATTAGGAAGTTTCTACCATGCTATACATCAACTCATGTATTCACATGAAGTAGATTCGTACCATCAGGATATGGGATGAATACCTTGGGTTTTGCGACACATAATTCCTTTACAACATCCCCTCACAAGTTGTGATGGAGTATGCCACTTATCTAAAAGTACTTTTACGACTCTGGGGCACTTCCCTCAATGCTCATTGTCTTCCTGGTGTATATATGATGTATCATAGATCCACATTATATTTGTTGGTGGCTATGATTGTATACATGACATAGATCCACATTGTATTATATAGTGGCTATGATCTCATTGATGACATGGATCCATCATGTATTCTTTCATGGCCATGGTCTTGCATTTCATTTCATGGATATGCAGTGTATTGTTTGGCGACCATGCTCTTCAAAGTATGCATATGTCTACCTAAGGGATTATCTATATATGATTCATTATTCATGTTTGATTGTAGGTCCTCTTTTCTCTTCGTACCTCCTTTTCTCTCTATTGATGTTGCCTCACATGAACACTATTTTATTGTAATGTGTTTCATCCATCCATTCCTTTCCTAACCTCATGCATTAGGGGGCATCTGTTATAGCCTTAATTTCCACCCTACATGCTAGAAGGGAATCTATCAGAAGATTAAATCCAAAGAACATTTATTTCTTGAGATTTAGGACTGTTTTTAGCCTCATCGCAGGACTCATAGGAGACAACATGCGATGATCATTGTGTTGGAAAATATTTAACAGACAGCGAATGCTTGTCATTGATGGAAAGTACAACAGTGAATATGGCATGAGTACAGGAAGTTTGTAATCGACAGTCAACTAGAAGATAAGTTCAGGAAGGTCGAATGATCGAAGGCAACGCAATGTTGATCGAGTGATAGAAGATCATTAAAGTTTGAGAAGAATCTTTGATCATTGGATTCCATTCAAAACTTTTGAAGCATTTCTGATCATTGGATCAAGAAGAACTCGCACGTCCTTTAAGGAACAAGGAGAAGTGGGCGTAATCGCGATATGCAAAATTGTGACTTAATCTGAGCTATTAGATCAAGGTTTAATCTGGACCGTTGATCTTAGTTCATGTCAGAGTTTCGGGGGTCGAGAGTTGAAGAGGTCAAAAAATATTAACATCAAGAATCGCGAAATTGCAATATGCGAAATCGCTACTTAATCTGAGCCGTCAGATCAAGGTTGAATATGGACCGTTGATTCCAGTCCATGTCGGGGTTTTGAGGATCGCGTGTTGGAGATGTCAAAGAAACAATGCATCAAGAATGTCGATTTCGCGATATGCGAAATTGTGACTTAATCGCAGTCGTCAAAGAAAGATCATATCTGGACCGTTGATCCAACTCCCTATCAGAGTTTCGTGAATCGTAACATCAAGAGGAAAAGAAAATGAAACAAGAAATGCGAAATCATGATTTAATCGCAGCCGTTGAATAGAGATCAGATCTGGACCGTTGATCAAACTCCATATCAGAGTTTTGCGAATCGCAACATAGAGAGGCAAAGAACCCAATGCATCAAGAATGCCGAAATTGCAAAATTGCGATTCAATCATAGCCATTGAATCAATCGCATCTGGACCATCAAATCACAGGACATGTGGCAAGTGATCGAAATTTCGCTGACTTGGGGTCAACGAAGCATAGTGTAGAAAATCATGAAATGATAAATTGCGAAAGCACTTTTTTGCATAGGCGCTTGGTTATGACCATAGTCCTATTGGGGAAGGATCTAGTGCAGAAAAGTTCTGCATCGGGACTTCGGAAATCGTGAAATGAAGTGTCGAGACACTCAGCACAGGATTGTCGAAATGTCAAAACTCGATTTAAAGGCAATGTCAATAAAGTTCATCCAACGGCGCAAATAAATGGGAATATGATCGAAGGGTTACTATTCTCTCTCTCATAGTTAACTTTTCAGTTACAAATTTGTTAGTGAAACGGACTCATAATTTCCAAACAGTTGACGTTTCAGTTGCTTAGACTGTGGTCTTTCATTTTCTGAAGAGAATGTTAAGTGGAACTGTTGTGGAGGGGTGTATAAAAGAAAATGAGACAGACTGTGTCTGGTTAATCGTTCTGCATGAAAATAAATGAAGCTGTAAGAAAGGGAATATGAGAGCATGCACAGTGTGAGATTGAGAAGATGCGCAGTGTGAGATAAAGCTCAGAAAAGTGTAATAGATGATGAAGAAAACATGAAGCAGAGTAGAATGACAGAACGAGTTGATGCAGAGCAGACCTGCTGAACTGACAGAGGAAGAGAAGAACAAAAGAACAGTTTGTAGAAGACCGGATTTACAGAACAAAGAAATATTGGTAAGAATTGATTCATCTGCATAGTTGACTGCTTATTTATTTATTCTATTCTAGGGAGGTTGGGAGGTGCTCGGGAGGACTGTTGTCCTCAAAGGTTCAAGTGGGAGCTTGAACACAGGAAGTTGTAGCTTCCATCTGGTTGCAGCTAGAGAAACTAGGGTGGCAGGGTGGTGCAAGGGAGAACAAGTATTCTCTGTCATACAGGTTGGAGCCTGTGTAACTGGAAGTTGGTGCTTCCATCCAGTTGGTGCTAGAACATATAGGGAGTTGGTGCTTCCTTCTAGTGGGTGCTAGAGAAACCAGAGAATTGGTGCTCTCAAACAACTTGCAGCTTGTAAAACAGAGGTAGTAGCCTCACATTGAGTTGGTGATCAATTAAATATGATGTACAGAACTTAGAAGACTGCCTATCATTTCGAAGAAGAAGAGGTTTTCTCCCTTTATGGGTTTCCTCGTGAAAATCTGTCTCTGTGTATACTTTATGTGTGACTGATGCTCTTTGATTTTACTATCCATATGTTGTATATTGTTGATGATCACTTGAATAAAGATTAATAATGTTTTAATAGACTTAAAATTGTTTAAGCATAGATACAACTGATTCACCCCCCCTCTCAGTTGTGTTAGTAATTTCAACAATTGGTATCAGAGCTGGTTCCTTTGATTCAAAGGTAGATCTGTAAGCTTAAACATGAAAAGTCATGAAGGGACTTCAGCCTCCAAGCCCCCTCTGTTTGATGGAACAAATTTTTCCTTCTGGAAGATTAGAATGAGAACATACTTAATGGCCTTGGGTGATGATGTTTGGGATGTAGTAGAGATTGGATATACAAAGCCTGTTGTGCTAGCCTCCAAGGATGATAAGTTAGAGTTCAGTTTTAATGCTAAGGGGATGAATGCTATATTGAATGGACTGGATGAAGCTGAGTTTGTAAAGGTGATGCATCTTGATACTTCCAAAGCAATGTGGGATAAACTTATTAACAGTTATGAAGGAAATGAGAAAGTAAAAGATGCCAAACTCCAAACATACAGATTGAAATTTGAAGAACTAAAGATAAATGAAGATGAAACAATTAGCAAGTATTTTTTAAGAGTTTAAGAACTTGTAAATGCCATGAAGGGTCTTGGTGAGAAGTTTGATGATTCACTCTTAGTTCAGAAGATTTTAAGATCTCTGCCTGATAAATTTAATCCAAAAGTCTCTGCAATAGAAGAATTAA
>ML805265.1:212332-256239 GCA_009831015.1 Picea engelmannii
AACAGAATTTGAAATGTCCATGATAGGAGAACTGTCATATTTTCTTGGCTTACAAGTAAAACAAAGCTCTGCATGAATTTTTATCTCTCAAGAAAAATATTTGAAAGAGATGTTGAAGAAATTTCAGATGGAAGATTCCTCTATAGTTAGCACACCTATTGTGGTTGGTTGCAAGCTGAGTAAAGATGATATCTCACCTGATGTTGATCAAAGAACATATCGTTCTATGATAGGCAGTCTTCTGTACATCACAACATCTCGTCCTGATATAATGCAAGTTGTTGGAATGGTAGGTCGTTTTCAGTCTGCTCCAAAACAAAGTCATTTGGTAGCTGTCAAAAGGATATTTAAATACTTGAAGGGAACAATGACTTATGGTCTGTGGTATCCTAGAAATAAGAATTTCCAGTTAACTACTTATTCATATGCAGACTGGGCAAACTGTGTTGATGAGAGAAAAAGCACCAGTGGAGGAGCATTCTTTTTGGGTGACTCACTAGTTGCATGGCTTAGTAAAAAGCAAGGATCCATTTCATTATCCACTACAGAGGCAAAATACATTGTTGCTACTTGCTGCACACAAATCTTATGGATGATACAAACTCTTGCAGATCTTAAGGTAACTTACACTGATCCTATTCCAATTCACTGTGATAACACCAGTGCCATTAGTGTTTCCAAGAATCCTGTTCTTCATTCCAAGACTAAGCATATTCCAATCAAGTACCATTTTCTCAGAGAACAAGTTACAAACATAATTGTTCAACTGAATTATATACCTTCTACAGAACAGATTGTTGATATCTTTACTAAACCATTAGCAGTGACCCCTTTTGGATACCTTCGTCAAAAGTTGGGGGTTATAATCTCTTGTGTTTAATATGTTCACCTGGTCAGGGGGAGTACTTATTGAATATCTGGTGTATTCCCAAGATGCTTATAGTCGACGGGGGGAGTATGTTTTGCAACAGATCAGGGGAAGAATGTTTCTTCTTTGACATTGATGTCAAAGGGGGAGAAAAGAATTTGGGAGAAGAGATCCGAATGCATGTGGGTGCATATCCGAATGCATGTGGGTGCATATCCGAATGCATGTGGGTGCATGTGGGTGCTTGTATTACCATCAATGCTAAAGGGGGAGATTGTTGGCAAATATTTAACAGATAGCGAATGCTTGTCATTGATGGCAAGTACAACAGTGAAGATGGCATTAGTACAGGAAGTTTGTAATCGGCAATCAACCAGAATATAAGTTCAGGAACGTCGAATGATCGAAGGCAACGCAACGTTGATCAAGTGATCGAAGATCAATAAAGTTTGAGAAGAATCTCTGATCGTTGGATTCCATTCAAAACTTCTGAAGCATTTCTAATCGTTGGATCAAGAAGAACTCACACATCCTTTAAGGAACAAGGAGAAGTGGGCGTAATCGCGATATGCAAAATCGCAACTTAATCTGATCCGTTAGCTCAAGGTTGAATCTGGACCGTTGATCTCAGTTCATGTCGGAGTTTCGGGGATCGAGAGTTGAAGAGGTCAAAAAATATTAATATCAAGAATTGCGAAATCGCGATATGGGAAATCGTGACTTAATCTAAGCCGTCAGATCAAGGTTGAATCTGGACTGTTGATTCCAGTCCATGTCGGGGTTTCGAGGATCGCGTGTTGGATATGTCAAAGAAACAATGCATCAAGAATGTCAATTTCGTGATATGCGAAATTGCGAATTAATCGCAGCCATCGAAGCAAGATCATATATGGACCGTTGATCCAACTCCCTATCGGAGTTTCGTGAATCGTAACATCAAGAGGAAAAGAAAATGCAACAAGAAATGTGAAATCATGATATGCGACATCGCGATTTAATCGCAGCCGTTGAATAGAGATAAGACCTGGACCGTTGATCAAACTCCATATCGGAGTTTCGCGAATTGCGGCATAGAGAGGCAAAGAACCCAATGCATCAAGAATGCTGAAATCGTGAAATCGTGATTCAATCGTAGCCATTGAATCAATCGCATCTGGACCATCGAATCACATGACATGTGGCAAGTGATCAAAATTTTGTTGACTTGGGGTCAACGAAGCATAGTGTAGAAAATCACGAAATGATAAATTGCGAAAGCACTTTTTTGCATAGGCGCTTGGTTATGACCATAGTCCTATTGGGGAAGGAGCTAGTGCAGAAAATTTATGCATCGAGACTTTGGAAATCACAAAATGAAGCGTCGAGACACTTAGCACATGATTTTTGAAATGCCGAAACCCGATTTAAAGGTAATGTCAATAAAGTTCATCCAACGATGCAGATAAATGGGAATATGATCGAGGGGTTACTGTTCTCTCTCACACAGTTAACTTTTCAATTACAAATATGTTAGTGAAACGGACTCATGATTGCCAAACAGTTGGCGTTTCAGTTGCCTGGACTGTGGTCTTTCATTTTCCGAAGAGAATGTGAAGTGGAACCGTTGTGGAGGGGTGTATAAAAGAAAATGAGACAGACTGTATCTGGTTAATCGTTCTGCATGAAAATAAATGAAGTTGTAAGAAAGGGAATACGAGAGCATGCGCAGTGTGAGATTGAGAAGATGCGCAGTGTGAGATAAAGCTCAGAAAAGTGTAATAGATGATGAATAAAACATGAAGCAGAGAAGAATGATAGAATGAGTTGATGCAGAGCAGACCTATTGAACTGACAGAGGAAGAGAAGAAAAGAAGAACAGTTTGTAGAAGACCGGATTTACAGAACAAAGAAAGATTGGTAAGAATTGATTCATCTGCATAGTTGACTGCTTATTTATTTATTCTATTCTAGGGAGGTTGGGAGGTGCTCAGGAGGACTGTTGTCCTCAAAGGTTCAAGTGGGAGCTTGAACACAGGAAGTTGTAGCTTCCATCTGGTTGCAGCTAGAGAAACCAGGGTGGTAGGGTGGTGCAAGGGAGAACAAGTATTCTCTGTCATACAGGTTGGAGCCTGTGTAACTGGAAGTTTGTGCTTCCATCCAGTTGGTGCTAGAACATATAGGGAGTTGGTGCTTCCTTCTAGTGGGTGCTAGAGAAACCAGAGAGTTGGTGCTCTCAAACAAGTTGCAGCTTGTAAAACAGAGGTAGTAGCCTCACATTGAGTTGGTGCTCAATTAAAGATGATGTACAAAACTTAGAAGACTGCCTATCATTTCGAAGAAGAAGAGGTTTTCTCCCTTTATGGGTTTCCTTGTGAAAATCTGTCTTTGTGTATACTTTATGTGTGACTGATGCTCTTTGATTTTACTGTCCACATGTTGTATCTTGTTGATGATCACTTGAAGAAAGATTAATAATGTTTTAATAACTTAAAATTGTTTAAGCATAGATACAACTGATTCACCCCCCCTCTCAATTGTGTTAGTAATTTCAACACATAGCATATCATCTACAGTGAAACAAGTGATTATTTGTGTAACCTTATATATTCAATGAGTTAGTAAGAGATAAGTGGTGGGTGAGTTGTATATTCGAGGAATGAGCCTAGTAAATCAAATCATTCAAGTTTCTACTGGGTTACAGAATATCTAGAATCTCTCCCAGCCCTCCTCTAAAGATCTATATAAGAAAGGAAATCCTTGAGAAAGAAAAAGAAGAATCGTCAGAAGAGTTATGTTGTTCAATTTTCCATTGGATGTAGCTTGAGTGGTTGGGAGGAATGATTGTTTCCCTCACCACCTAGGTTCAATTCCTTGTGAGTGACATGTTGTGACCTTAAATGGGTCTATAAGATGTTCTTGTTGTTGAGCCCCCAATATTCCAAAAATACTCGGACTCCCTATGTTCTCTCACGAATTTCGGGGGGGTTTTCCATGGATATAGAGAGCAATGATATTCGGTACCATGAACCACATGAAAAAAAAAAGCTATGTTGTCCAATTGTAGAGGTGACTTTTCGATTTAGAACAACCAACATAATATTTCCTAGTTTGATCAAGAAGTTGAGGAGAAGCAAGGAGTAAGGAGCCAAGGAGGATGAATCAACATCCAAGGTATGAATTTGATCTAATTTCTTCATATTAATCAATAGATCATCAGTTTCCCTCATGAACATGTTTTTGTTTCCTTTACAAATGTTTGGATCTATTTTACTTCATTATAGATCATATTAGATTCAAGTTATATATAGGATTCTAACACCAAGTAGAGAGGTAGAAAGGAATTGCTTGTCTTTTTGTGCAAGAAGCAGGTCATGAAGATTGGAGCTGGAACTTCACATCTGCATAAGCCAGGATATACGAAGGACAACCTACAGTGAAAGGTATGTTATCTCTACTTCTCCTTAGGTTAATTGTGAATCCATTTGCTTGATTCTAGAAACCCATAGAGTTCTATCCCCATTGTTTATCTAGGATCAATAGGCAGGTCCTAGGGAGATATACTTACCATATTGGTGATATTTCTCCAATAACACTCAGGTTATCTGGTAAGGGACCCTGTAGTTTGTGTTCCCATTGATGAAGTTGTAAATCCTAGTAGAATAAATCCATGAGGTCCTGGATTCGATATTACAATGGAACTCACCACACTTCCACTACTACTTCCTACTAAACTTGTGGAACTAGAAAAACTTAAGGAACTATGAAAAAAAAGTGTTGTAGAAGAATGAAATAAAGTTACCAAACCGGTTGCCCGTGTCGTGGGAATAGGTGATTCAAGGTTGGTTCTCTTTCCTCCAGAATGGATTTATTTGATCTGGGGGGTCTTATTATCCTGGAATATTATATTCAATTCATGATGTAAGCCATTATCTTATGCAGTAACAGGTTTGGATTCTTCCATAACTCCTTTTGAAGTTTTGTCTTAATCTTCTTCATCAGTGGTGTAACCTACTCTTACTTATTCATATACCACTTCTAAGAACTCCTCTTTCCTATCTTCTAGCTTAGGAATTCTCACTTGCCATACCACTTCTCTCCTTCAACAATAGATTGTCCAATATTCCTCGTCACTATGACTTCTACAACTCATCTAGATTCTCTTTATTACCACCATCTGATTCGATCTCCTTCCTCAACTGATCATTCTGCTTCATTGTTGTCTTTATCTAACTCCGCCATAATTTTTAAACAATAACAGACCTCCTCATATATTTTTCATCTATTGCACTATTCTCTTACTATTCCCCCATACTTCAAAGAAAATATCCTGTTATCTCAACTCATGAACCCTCCCGGAAGTCATCCCTCCTCGAACATAGGTTTTTAAGATGCCATGACACCTAAAGGAATAGGTAACATTCCTTCTCCTACCAACAAGATATTGATCCACAATGGTATCTCCCTAAATAATTTTCCTCTTTCTCTATCCCTAAATATAGCTTCTGCCTTTGAAAAATCTTGTTGATTTTCTATAGAAAACCCAATAGTATACCTTTCAAGGGTATTTTGTACCCAAAAATCTATAGCTCGTGATATCTAGTGATCCAGACAATGAAGAGCTGCTATGATTGCAAAAATCCAGTTATAGGTTTTCTTAAGCCAATCTTTAAACTCTAGGGATTCTTGCAATTGTTCCATCTACTGAAACAACTTCTCAAGAAATTCAACCTAAAAAAATTATATTCATCACTATAAGGTTCATAATAAAATAATGGTTTCTCTCACAACCCTAGGATTATTTTGAAGCAACTCAGCTTCCTTTCGTATAAATGCATCACACTTTCATTCCCACTAGTTTTCAATGTCATTCTTGTAGATCCAATGAGGCATCCTTTAAAAACCCCCTTCTAAATATCAATCACAACAACGAAATCATTTGTTGGCATAAATTCGAGACCAGGGTTCTCGGGAGTTTACCAAAAAAGGTGTCTATTGTAGTCTAGGAACGTTGGAATTTTCAACCTTACACAAGAGAAGGATGTCTCACTGAAAGCGTAGCCGAAACATATAATATTAAGGGAGTTATAGACAATACCTAATGAGATATATTTATACAACATCAAGATCCATGATTTAACCATTAAAATTATGTTGCAACAAAACTTAGACATTAACGGGAAACAAATAAGCATATATTTAGTAAATCCATAGATATATCCACAGTAAGTACAAAAAACCATAAAAGAAACTTTTAGCGCCCCCAATCATATCATTATATTATTTGCAGGTAGTACAAAATTACATTCATACATTGCAGATTTGGATGATCTCTTCTCAAAATGCAGGGACAATTATTACACAATCTCTCCTAGCAATATCAAGATGTTATTGTTGATACTGAGAAGGGGGTGAATCGATATCAATTATAATTTAGCACCTTTTAAAAATTTAACTTTTCAATAAAATAAATGCATCTCAATATACAGTAAATATCAGAAGAACAAATACAGAATGCACAATAGATTTAACGTGGAAATAAACCACATAATTATTTTCTTATATAATAAAAAGATTACATTCATAGGAAGCTACAACTTCCATGATTCTCCAGCTCCAACTAGAAGGACGCACATGTTGGGTTGTTATATTCTTTGCAATGAAATTATACTCAAGGTCGACTAATGGTCAAAGGTTGAGGTGAATCGACAGCAAGTCAAAGGTCAAGGGAGTCGATCGGGCAAAGTTGAAGTCAAAGATATTGACGAAAATTCAATGGACAAGAGGTCGAAGTGTGGTCGTGAGATGACCGAATAGATATTGAACGAAGGTCAACTCGTAGTCGACTAGTAATCCGACTTGGAGTCTACTGTGATAGAATCCCGGGATTTGCAGGATTTGTAGCCAATGATCTGCATTGATCTGTAATCATTTTTGGGCACCAATATTTAGGGTTTTTCCTGTTGTAAATCCTATAAATAGGTGTGTTTTAAGGTCGTAAGGGATAATGAAAAATATGTTATTGCATGTGTATATTATAGGTTGTTTTCCATGAAGATGTAATTTGGATTGGCTACAGGGTTGTTCTTGCAGAGTCAAGAGGGTATGATGTCGATTGTGTCTTTGGTGTGGACCAAGTTTAGACATGTAACCTTTTATTCAGATTCAATAAGACAACAAGAGAGAAGAACGCTCAAGGAATGTTGATTTTCCCGGTTAAGGGTTTCTAGGGTAAAATATCGGTGTACTGTGTGATTTCTTGTGTCATTTGCGTTCTTTATCAAATTCTTCTTCTCTTCTGCTAGGATTAGTGTGGAAGTGTCTTTCATTTCCTGACATGTGGTATCAAAGCTTAGGTCTGCCCTGACAAGTGAGTTATCAGAGTGGTGTTATGCTTTGGCGAGTATATCAAATCTTGATTTACCAATCTTAAATTTGAGAACTAAACCCTAGGTACAGTAAGAGTCATGAGTCATAAATTGTCTTAAAGATAGTGGTAAAGAATGGAGAGTAGTTCTAGAATAGAGATAGAAAACTTCAATGGCAAGAATTTTGAGCTTTGGAATCTTAAAATGGAAGATCTTCTTGTAGATAGAGAACAATGGACAATAGTTTTTCTAGGTACCCAACCAACATGCATGTTGACATAATAATGGGAGAAACTTGCAAGAAGATTAAGAAGTATGATTCAGCTTTGTCTTGTAGATTTGGTGTTGTTGAATGTCTCAGGTGAAGATTCGGCCAAGAAACTGTGGGACGAGATGGGAAGCTTATACCAGTCAAAATATATGGTAAATAAGTTGTTTCTCATAAAGAAATTGTATGTTATGAGGATGAGTGATGGAATTTCAGTGACTGAGCATTTAAATTCATTTAATATCATGTTAAGCCTATTATTGTATGTGGATATTAATATCACTAATGAGGAGAAGTGTATCATCCTATTATGTTCTTTTCCAGACTCTTGGGATAGCTTAGTCATGGCTATTGGGAGTAATACAACCACACTAGCACTACATGATGTAGTTTCTTCTCTATTGTTGGAAGAAATGAGAAGGATTGACTATTGGGTTATAAAAAAGGTATAAATATCCTCCTTATTCATACAGTTTGTGATACAATCTTGAGTGACTTTTCTGTTAATTAGGGATAAATAGAATGGAAAATGATTAATATGTCTTCTAGTGATATTATTGAAGTCATGATGAATAAATTCTAAAATACGGTTGGAATTGTTTGATTTTGTTACAGGATTGGTTAAATATTGTCAAAACCGAAATAACAAAGGATATCTTGAAGATGCGTGAGCCATTGGAGGTTGAGGACTTTTGGCGCAAAAGCAGTTTTAAAGATGATTCGGTTTTGTATATTGTAACATTATAATAAGTAAAGAAATTCTGAGGATCTTTCGATCCTCAGGATGGCTTGATTTACTTAGATTATTGTATATATAGAGGATAATAGATCCTAAAAGACAATCTAAGAATTACGTTCAAGTATTCAAACTCATAGTTACTCTGCATAAGCCGTTTTTGTGAATGATGTACCAGCTATGAAGTGAATAAAATATTTGATCGTTTTCACCATTTCTATATACTGAGTTTCTCGTAGCAGTGTTTCTAAGGACCAAGGGCCCAGTCTAAAGGAGCTACTGTTTCAGTTGTAATTGTATCAGTTTGATTTATTTTTTACAATTCAATTCCCTTTCACAATAGTTAAGACGAATGCATAAGTGTGTTAATGATTCCATACGGTTTGCATACAGAAGATAGATATTTCTCGAGTGTTAATGATTGCTAATTCCAATTTCCATTACTATGATTTTTTGCTTGACAGTTCCTCATGTTTTCATATGCGTCGTTCATTTTACTTAAGATTCACATTAGCTGTTCCTTTCGAATAGGTTACAATTGTCGTTCCTTTCAGTTAAAGTTACAATTATTGTTCCTCTCCATTCAGTTATGATTGTTGTTCCTTACGATTAGATTACAATTACAGTTTCTTTCTATTAGAATAGTTCGCTATTTCCTTTACAACAATTCAATTCCTAGTTAATAGTCAATTCTACAAGTCTTTACTCAATTTTAATCATTGCTTTTTAGTTAAATGAATTTAGTAGGTTATCTAGTTCCTTTTCATTCACAGCATGTTAGCAATTAGATTTCAATTCTGTTAAATAAGATATTAATCTTAGAATGTTTAAATGAACATTTGAGGAACTTGATTGTGGATAAACTTAGGTTTGCTTTAGCTATGCGATTTTAGCCTCTACAAGATATATGCATAGACTTTGGTGATATTCTTGAGATAAAAGATGAATCCTCGGGTTGATAAATTAATGTTAAAACTAAGGTTGTTTTAGGTCATCTTTAGACCCCAATATTTTGGCACTGTTGTCGAGGAGAATGTCAAAGGTACCATAGATTATTCCTCTAGAGGATGAGGTATTGAAGACGAAAGGTAAGAACCTATGCAGGCAATAAGTAAGATTCTTATGCCAACGCCTACCTCTAGCTGATGCATTAAGAGGTTGCATAGGTGTTTTTCTTTCTTGAATTTCTTTTTGCGTGAAGTGTGTATGACTAAGAATAAAGATCTTGAAAAACCAAAACCCCCACCAAAAAATTACCAAAGCCCAGGGCCCGGTGCTCCCTATGAGAAGCACTCTCATAGATGACATCATATGAAAAGCCGAATCTCAAGCTTCGGTTGGACCTAGGAAAGGATCTACCCAAATCCCTCATGAAGCAGTCTCACCAACTACAACCCATTATGAGATTCATAGCAAAACTGAAGGGACTGAGCAAAGCTTTCAGAGCACAAATCTTCCACCTCTCACCCCTTTAAAAGAGGGAAATTATCGTAATCTAGAGGAAGGGGAAGGAGAAACCAGCGGGGTTGCCAAGGCAGATCCATCACCACCCCCTGATCCTGAATCTCCTGAGAAAGGATAAGGCATACATGAAATCCAAGATAGAGGGAGTGAAATCAAATCCCCTAGAGGGTTAGATAATCAAACACCTCGAATAAAATACCTGGATCAAGAAATCCCTGAAGATTTCTGACACATTTTTTATCAAATGGCACAACCAAATCAACAACATCCCCAGACTTCCACATTTTAATATCTGATAGTTGATCCAACTGCCAATGCCCCCATGAAGGCAATTCTCCTACAAAACCTGCCAACCTTTCATGGATTGATCTAAGAAGACCCAAATGCATTATTTTTTGAATTTGATGTCCTATGTATAGGGTATAATTACACCTCTAAACCCAAAAAATTAAAATTGTTCCCCTCCACTCTGAAGGGAGCATCTCTATGTTGGTTTATGGGATTAGGGGGCAGAACTATAAACTCATGGGATGAGATGAAACAAGCCTTCTTGACGAAATATCAAGATTATTGTAGAACCAGTGACTTAAAAGATGAAATCTTTCAAATGATTGCAAAAGAAAATGAATCATTAGAAGAATATGTTGAGAGATTTCACTATAATTTACAAAGATTTCCCTATGGTGCATTACCAGGTAAAGTACTTAAGGCAACTCTGATTAAGGGTATGAAAGATGAATGGGTAGAAACATTGAATCTAATGGGAAAGGGTGACATTTATCAAGAAACTTATGATAACATCATTCAATTATGTATCAAGTGCTCATGAGGAAGCACACAGACTAGATCAAGAATGCGGACTTCCCTCACCAGAAGTAACAATACTACAAGCGGGGGTGTCACGGGAGCTGAATTTGGTAATCTCTTAGAAGATTTCAAAACAAATATTATGAGCACTCTAACTACACAATTGGATGTATTGCAGGCCAAACAGAAAAAAACAGATGCAGAAGAAAACATGGTCCAAGGGATTTCCCTTTGGATGTGGTTTGGGTTTGCGTTATCTGCGCCAAGGATCATGACATGGAGCAATGACCATCGCTCCTTGGAATGAAAGACGTCTTTAGAGAAGAGGAAGAAGAAACAGAGCCATTATATCTGATGGCTCAACGTCGTCAATGGAAGAATCAACCTTCAAATATACTACAAGACCCTTCCTCTCTCTTTCCTGGATAGTATAACCAGCAGAAAAATTCTGGTAGCACATGGCAAGGCCAACATTTTACTAATCAGAACTGGCAGCCCCACCAATACCCACCTGCAAATCCCACTTGGCCAAACCAGGTCACTGCAAATCCTATCTGGCAGAATAAACCAACTGAAAACTCTACCTGGGCTAACTCACAATATCCCACCTCACCCTGGAAAAATTCAAATAACCTCTACCCTTCACAGTGGCCCAATACGATTGCCCAAAACCCAAATTGGAACCAGAATTGGCAGCACCCCATGGGAGTAAACAATCAACCCATGGGAATGGCCCCTCAAACCCAACCCACGTTGCAATATCCACTCTAACTGTCTCAAAACCCTCAATCGCAATTGCACCCCCAATTACCAGCCCAACCTCACCCAAATCCTAATAATAGACCGGCTCGGATCATCCAAATTATGGAGAATGGTGAAGGAGAAACCAACTCGGTAGGGTGCAACGAACTTTGGTTAAGATCAGTGCGTATAACCTCTCTTGAAGAAAATAAAGTTTCTCAAGAGCAGGAGAATGAAAAACAACCAGAAATAACACCCTCAACTGTGGTAATAACAGAAGAAGTCGAGCAGGCGGGAAACACAGTCGAATCACAGGATCCTAATAAGGATGCAACTCTTTCCCCTCTATTCCTCGAAATATTGATGATAGAAAAACCTGTCAAATATCCCAACTTTGACATTGTAGGGGAATTCAAGAATTTATATGTCAAGATTCCACTCCTGCAGACACTACAAGATATTCCAACTTACGCAAAAACAATCAAGGAATTATGTGGAAGGAAGCCTGTTAGGAAGATAAAAAATTCATCATCGATAATTCGTGTAGTAGGATCCTTGTCTGATCTAATTCTTGGTAGACAAGAACCAATCAAATATGCAGATACAGGGAATCCCATAGTAACAGTTCAGATTCAAGGTTGTTCTTTCCCAAATACACTAATTGATTTGGGAGCATCCATCAACATCCTGACTATGGAAACCTGCAATACCCTGGTTTTTGACTACTTTGAACCCACCACAATTATGTTACAA
This sequence comes from Picea engelmannii, assembly GCA_009831015.1. Lineage (NCBI taxonomy): Eukaryota > Viridiplantae > Streptophyta > Pinopsida > Pinales > Pinaceae > Picea > Picea engelmannii. The sequence goes on from ML805265.1 coordinate 224,314, forward strand.
TTGGCATATCGATTGGTGGTTCGACCTGTTGGAACATTACATGATATAGCCATCTTCGTCGACTCTTGGGAATATCCAACGGACTTCCTCATCATCAACCCAAGAAGTGGACTTGAAGGGAATCCATTGATATTGGGAATACCATGGCTCGCAAAAGCAGATGCGTACATAGGATGTCAAATGGGTCATATGACAATCTCTAGAGGGGGTATCACAAATAATCTCATCTTATATCCTCCTACCAAGCCAAGCCCAAATTTTGTATATCCACAATTACCACCACCACGATACCGAGAAAAGGATTTACGAGCCCCTCTTATGCTGGAAGAAGCCCTCAAACTTAAAAACGAGCTAGAGGATGACGTAATCAGTGGGTTTATTAATAGCCCAGCCACCGTGGGCAATCCAACCTGCCAGATGCTCCAAGATGTTCTAGACTCTGAAGCATAGGGAGACCTGTTGGAAGATTTAATGGAACAACAAATTCCAACTACAACTGTTCATAACAATAAATCTGTCTAGATTGCACCAAGGAGGTCTCTGAACATCAATGCCAATTTAGATGAACAACAACAACAAAATCTAATTCAAGTCCTCTCCAAATATCGGCAAGCTTTTGCATGGGAGTATTCTGATATGAAAGGTATTGATCCGCAACTCTGCACACACCAAATTTATATTGAAAAAGATTCTCGACCTATCCAACATCCACAGAGAATACTGAATCCCCATCTCAGGGATATTGTTAAGGAAGAATTACAAAAGTTGTTGGATGTAGATTTTATATACCCTATCTCAGATAGTCGATGGGTTTTACCATTAGTGATCATCCCAAAGAAAAATGGGAAATGGCGGATGTGTGTTGACTACAGGGAACTTAACAAAGCCACTCAAAAGGATCACTTCCCCTTACCTTTCATCAATCAGGTCATGGATACTCTGGCAGGAAAGAAATTCTTTTCTTTTCTAGATGGGTTTAGTGGCTACAATCAGATCCATATCGCCCCAGAAGATTAAGATAAAACTACATTCACCTGCCCCTGGGGTACCTTTGCATACAGAGTATTTCCCTTTGGACTATGTAACACTCCAGCCACATTCCAAAGAGCCATCCTGAGCATATTCAACAACCTGATCAGTGAAGGGATTGAAGTCTACATGGATGAATTCACTCCTTATGTCTAAGACACGAAAAATGTCACATGATGATGATAGAAAGTGTGGTACTAGGGAAATATATTTTTGTAGATGGAATTAGAGTAGATCCAACAAAAATAGAGGTAATTCTTAATCTACCTACACCACACACACAAACATAGGTACGTAGTTTCCTTGGCGCTTCTGGATACTATCGTAGATTTATGGAAAAACTTGCAAGAACCACTGTACCTTTACATGCTCTGACTGGTAATGTGGATTTTCAGTGGTCTAACAAGTGTGATGTGGAATTTGCAAGACTCAAGAAGCTGATATCGACAGTACCGGTGTTGAGGGGACCAAATTGGAAAATACCATTTCACATCTCCATCGATGCATCAGATATTTCCATAGGCGTTGTCCTTGGACAGGAAGAAGACAAGAAACCTTACGCTATTTATTTCATTAGCAAGAATATTACTCCAGTTGAACTTAATTATACAGTAATAGAAAAAGAATTTTTAGTTGTTATACACGCCATCAATAAATTTTGCCATTATATAATAGGCTATCCCGTTATTCTGTATATTGATCATTATGTTATTAGATATGTAGCTAATAAACCGATTACTAATGGACGGGTCACTTGGTGGTTATTACTATTGCAGGAATTTGACATCACCAACAAAGATCGACCCGGGAGAGAAAATATTGTCGCAGACTTCCTATCCCGCATACCCAAAACAAATGACTCCTTAACAGTTGAAGATCAATTTCCAGAGGAGCATATGTTTGCCATTACCACAAAGCCACCTTGGTACGCTGATGTGGAAAATTATCTGGCAGCGGGAAGATTATCGACACATCTATCATCAAGGGAAAGAGAACTGATTGTCTAGCATAGCACACGATTCACTTGGATCAACAGATATATCTTCCACATAGGAGATGATCTCCAGATCCACAGATGCGTACGAGATGACGAAATCTACGACATACTAAAGGTAGGACATGATGAACCCTATGGTGGGCATTTTGTAGACCGCGGGAATGGACACAAAATTTTACAGATGGGTTACTATTGGCCCTCAATATTTAGAGATGCGAAGAAATACGTCCAGACCTGCGATAGCTGTTAACGGATGGGAAATCCAGGTCAGGCAGATGAAATTACCTTGAAAGCACAAATAATTTCAGAACCAATTGAAATATGGTCACTAGACTTTGTCGGCCCCTTCAATCCAAAGTCAAATCAGACGACCTATATTCTAGTAGCTGCGGACTGGCAGAAGCCCTACCAAATGCAACAAAAGAGGTAGTCATCAAATTTATGTTCAAATTATTTGTATGCTATGGACTACCCAGGGAAGTAATCATTGATGGGGGGTCACAATTTACAGCTCATAGAATCACCACCACCCTAAAAAATTATCATATTAAGCACAAAGTTTCTTCTCCATATTACCCACAGGCAAACGGGCAAGTAGAAAGCACAAATAAGGTCCTAGAGGAAATCCTGACAAAGACTGTCTCAAAAAACTGATAGAATTGGGCTACTGAGCTTCCAAATTCCTTATGGGCTTATCGAACAACATGGTGTAACACCATTGGATACTTTCCCTATCACCTAGTCTATGGAAAAGAACCCATCTTCCCAATTGAGTTTGACATTAAAACCCTAAGGATGGCCTAGTAAATTGGACTGGATCTAACAACGACACATAAATAGCGTCTTCAACAACTCAATGAATTGGATGAAGCATGACTATCTTCTGTGGAGCGCACATATGTTATTCAACAACAGAGAGAAACCTGACACGACAAGCATATCAAAAAGAAATCATTCAACAAGGGTGATTGGGCGCTTCTCTACAACTCCAGATTTCACGATTTTCTTGGAAAGTTACTGACACGGTGGTTGGGACCATATGAAGTTAAGGAAATCCATGATAATGGCACAGTCACTTTAAGGACCATCGATGGCTATGGATCTCCATTTCTAGTTAATGGGCACCGGCTACGACTTTACCATCATCCACCTTCAAAAGAATATTTCTTCCAGTAAGTAAGTAAAGATCCTACGGTTCAAATTTTGGTTGGCTGGGAAGGTAACCTATCCACCCCAACTCCATAAATGATGAATTTTGTTGACATTGTACATACTATATATAGTTTTCATTTAGTATTAGTTTTTCTATTTCTTTTCATTTTTTTGAAGAGATAGGGAGGATAATTGTAATCAACACAATTAGCACTCTTTTATGTTCCACACTCTTGATTTATCCTATCACGTGGATCCAGTCTTTCACAGAAAAAATGAATATGTCGTACACCGCAGTAGTAATAGGGTAACCATAATGAACTCGTGACATCAACAGACCATCCCGTACTCAATTATGAAATAAAATGACCCATAATAATTGAATGAATTTGGTTGATGACTAATCAACCTTAGATTCAACAAGAGAACAAATGTTTCCATGGGGAAGTCTCCAAAATCATCCATTGAGATGGTTAAAAATTAACGATTGTTGTTCATTTGAAAGGAACAACTGTTGTTACTTCACGTGATTGTTGTTCATTTAAAAGGAACAACTGTTGTTGGAAGATTGGTTGTTGTCATTGATGTCAACCCTAGTCATGGGTTTTGGACCGCAAGATTGATAAAGGTATTTGGACACGAAGGAAAATGCACATGCATATACAACACCCATGAATGGATAGTATACATCATGTTGTTTCCAGTGGTATGTGGCACGTCACGTGTATCCTCATGGTTGAGGAGAAATGAATTTTTGAAGATGACAAAGTGAATTGAAGAAGGAAGTACATGTAGGCCCTTAAGATAATTAAATAAAATAATTACAAAATAAGAAAGTGTCAGGTCGGCCCTAATGTTAAAAGGAGGTGACATAAATGGTATAAATAAACATCATTATACATTCATTTGATACAAGTCAAATTTTAGAGGAAATAAGAAGTAAAGAAGGCTGGATTTCAAGGGAGGATGAAGTCTTTTGGTGATGTGTTCTAAGGTATGTTATTTTCAGGCCATCTTACCATTTTTGCTATAACGTTTTTTCTAGAACGATTCAGATGGTGAAATAGCTATGGTATTGATAAGACATATCAAGGTACCTCTGGTAAAATTTTCAGCTCTTGATTCAATATAATTATGGAGATACACTCTGTGGAAGATAGGGTTTGTGACCAGTCCTGAAGCTAGTCAATAAACAGGTGTTCCAGGTAAAGCAGTCATAACTTCTTCATAGAGAATCCAAATGAAGTGGGACAAATTTCATTGGAAATAGTATGGACCGTAGTTTCTTTTGTGTGAGTTTCAGAATTGGATGTTAATTATTGAGCACAGGGAATTCTATACAAGTTCACTCTCTTGAATAGACCAGAATTGAATAAAGTCTACCATTCTTTCTATAACCTCTTTTTGGGGAGGATTCAAGGAGTGAAAATTGGAGGAGTTTCAGAGAATACATTGAGTAATATTATCTATAGGATCAAATTACTCCAATAATTCAAGAATTGCAGAAATTGAAGAAGTCTTAGGAAGCATTATCAGGTTCTATGTAATGATTGGTTGATGGTGATGATTTAATGTAAAGTTTTATTATCTCTCATATATTCTTGGGTGGAAGGAAGGGGCAAAGATGGAGAGTTCAAATCTCTCTTGATATTTGAGGATTGTATCTTCCTCTTGGAGGTTTATCCCTCCCTTTACATTTGGCAGCTGTAGCTACCTTTGGAAATCATTACTTCCCTTGAACAAAAACTATTGATTATTTCTCATATATTGTGCATGGTGTATTGTGGTGTATTAGTGTAACTCTTGTACTATTGTTCATTTCTCATTGGATATAATTGAATGGTTTAAATAAAAGTTGAAAAATGTTTTTAAATTGTACTTGATACTGATTCACCCCCCTCTCAGTATAAACAGTTCCTTCACGCGATTACTGATCAATTGAAAGGAACAATTGTTGTCCCTTCTCGTGACTGTTGTTCCTTCTCGCAATTGTTGTTCCTTCTCATAACTTGTTGTTCCTTTAAAAGAAACAACTATTTCTCCTCCTGCGTTCTTCCTTATTGTCGTTCCTTTCTGTCATTGTTGATCTAAAGGTAGCCATTCCTTTGGGGTATGCCTTTCATCAAATCATTTTCACCAACACTATTTCTAACTGTCATCACAATGATCTGTCATTATTTTTTGGATTATCTCCCATACCTTGTCAATTTTTTTTTGGATTAATCTCTTTGAAATATTTTAAACCTTGTTCATAATCGGTCACCACCATAATTTGTTTATTTTTCCTATATACATACAAATATAACTGAATGATATTTTGCCTTCATATTATAAAGAGTCTTAAGAACACTTTTACCTGGCATCTTTACACTTCCTTACACCATCCCTTACTCTTAAGGAGTCGATGAGCCTCCCTTAATACACCTCTAAAAAAAAAAGAACAAGCAATAAAAATTTTCCCACAGAGAATAGTGGGTCTCATCATGATCCAAACTACCATGATCATAGGATACTAACTAAGTGACATTCCCACTATGGCTACCACAACAGGCCAATGGCCTTTGACATGTTATTTTGTCAAAGGACAAGAGGTCTCATCACAATCTGGCTTGTTCACTTAAGTTATAATCTAGTGAGTGGCATTATCATCATCTGGCTACCAAACCAGGATAATGGTCTTTTTCGGGAGAAAACGTCAAATATTAAAAAATAATAAAATAAAAATAAAAATAAATAAATAAATAATAATAATAATAATAATAATAACAATAATAATAAATAAAAACGAATAAAGATAAGTAATAATAAAATTTCCACAAAGAATAGGGGGTCTCATCACGAGCCAGCCTACCATGATCATAGGATACTAACCTAAGTGACATTCCCACTATGGCTACCACACCAGGGCAATGGCTTCTTTACTTAAGTTAATTAAGTTACACGAGCTGGCTTGTTTACTTAAGTTACTTAAGTTACACGAGTTGGCTTGTTTACTTAAGTTACTTAAGTTACACGAGCTGGCTTGTTTACTTAAGTTACACTCTAGTGAGTGGCATTATCATCATCTGGCTACCAAACCAGGATAATGGTCTTTTTTGGGAAAAAATGATTCAAGTATTTATTAAGGATACGGGCTCATCTATGGGTTAAAAGGCAACTCTGTTGAGGCTATGGACGCTTGCTGGTAGCAGTGGCTTTGCCTGTGGTATGGAAGTTTATCTCAAAAACACCAAGTTTCTGTGTACCCCTAGATTTCCTTTATTCAAATCATAAGGCTATCATATTAGTTATACTCAATAACTTGAGAAAAGTAACAATATTACGATGTATGGAATATTCTTTTTTTAATGAACATATTTAATTTATTTTTGGTTTATTTATCCATAAAAAAAAATTGAGCATTGGTATAATAAATTTGAAATTCCCACGAAAGAGGACTATCGTTTAATGATTTCTGATTTAAAGTGCTTTTTGAAAATTATACGTGATTAGTCCCCATCGGCAGTGGCAACACAATTATTACCTCTCACTGGAAATACTTACACTCACTACATTCGCCTATGTTAATGGTCGAGGATGACCTTTACATTAATGGGGGGAGTGGATGCTTGGCACGCTTTTCGATAATATGTAATGATTGTAATAAATGGAAAACCCACTTTCTTGTACACTTGTTGTTCGTCGATATTTTCTATTTTTGGAAATTATTCCTCCAAGCTAGTCTAACCAAATTTGCAACTAGGAATGATAGTTGTTCTTATTTTCTCACAGAGATATGGGTGGTCGAAGCTTGCACAGGGAGCCAACATTACTACAGGTAAAAGAGCAGGAAAGAGAAATCCTACACTGCTTAGGGTGGATGGAGTACTTCAACCATTTGCAAGGGTCTGATACAAACATCATGCTTGAATTCTTTCAGAATTTGCAGGGATAAATATCCATAGTTCAAGACATACGAATTCCAGTTACTCCAGAAATCGTAGCAGAGGTTACAGGTCTCAATAACATGGGAATTCAATTGATAGGAAGATATACAGTTCTCAAGGAAGCTGCAGAATCTTTCATAGACCCCGGAGAAAAGTTGGACAAAAAGGGAAAGGGACTTAACCCCAGCACCCTCATCGAACCATGGAAAGAAATGGAAGGGGTAATTTAGAGGTACATTACCTGCAATGGAATATACGATGCAATCCGACCATGCCACCTCAAATTGCTAGCAACACTCAAACAATAGTTAGTAATCAATATACCTTTCTTCCTAAATTCCATGTTACATGAGTTTGCCTTAAGAACACAGAAGTCCAAGGATCCTATTACTGTTATCAGCCATAATGGATTAATTAAATTTATAATAAGTAAGGCACTGAGTCAAACCCAATTGACCTGGGATAATCTTATTGGGGCCAATAAACCTCTACAACTGGAACAACCTGAATTATGTCATGAAAACCCATTACAAGAAACTGAAGAGATACAAGGAGAGGAGGCCACTGCCCAAATAGAATTTTCACCTCCTCAACCTGAAGTCAAGGAAAATATTTTTCAAATGGCAGAGGTTCAGACCTCAAGGACAGAGGCTCAGACCTCAGAGACAAAGGCTCAAACCCCACAAGCAGGGCCACTAACCAGAAAGAGAAAAAGAGAAATGGATTCTCCTAAAACCCCCATTGAGAGAACGAGGAGAAACAGACGGACAAGAAACCCTAAAGAAATTCAGAACACAACAGAGCATCCCTTACAAGAAAATGACCAGGGTATTGAGAATACAAAGAAAAATTCACAGGGAAACAATCAAAGAGACACCCAGCTAGCATCAGAGCATATGACAAAACAATGTTTGAAAAGTTATGAATAAGAAATAGCTCAGGTTTTAGGGAGATTAGGAGCCTCAATTGATAGATAAATCAAAAGGATATCAAGAACGAGCCTCTTCTTCAAATCCTGCGGAAAATTTCCCTGATATCGAACTGTCATTTCCTGAGGACACAACATATGAAGAACCACATCCTGAGGCAAGAATCCCTCTTGAACAGATAGAGCACTTGGAAGGAACAGAAGAAAACTTGCCTGCTGATCAGAATAAGGAAGTCCTTGAGACTCCTCACAAACAAAAAACAGGCAAAAGCCATAAGAAAATTAGAAAGTTGAAAAAGGAGAACAAGTTGTTAAAGAGAAAGGTTTAAAAAGTTGAAGCATTAAAACTAAAGGTTGGAAAACTCAGAGGAATTATTAAATAATTGAGGAAGCAGTTAGAACAAGCAGATAAGTCCCACCAAAGAAAGAAAAACAAAAAGTCCAGAGTGCAGGGGATAAACCCTCTTCCTAAAAGAACAGTCACTACAAACTCTATGGGAACACAGACAGACCCTGAAGAGATAACAGTAGAGGATGCAGTAGCTCAGAATGAGGAGGTAATTCCTTTAGAAACTATTGATTCTGAGGTACAAACAGATACCCTAGTCTCAGAGGAAATACCTCAATCCCTCGAACAAGACCCCACCATTAGGAGATTGGAGGAAGAATTGACACACTCCCAACAGAGCTTGATTCAAAGTAGGAATGAATTGACACTTATGGCAGAACATATAGCATTCCAATCTCAGGAACAGAATGCCATCGTTGATACACTAGAAACAAATCTTATACAATCTCAGCAAGCATTAACTCAATCTAGAGATGAGATGGGCACTATAGAAGAATATCGAGCAGCTCAGTCTCGGGAACAAGATGTTGTTATTGATAGGCTAAAGGCTGAGCTGGTACAAGATCAACAAGCCTTAATTCAAACCATAGAAGAAATGATCACTAGGGATGAACATCAAAAGGTTGTTAAACAACTAAAGGATATGTCAGCAACAGAAAGTGAAACATATTCTGAGCTCACCAAAGCCCAAGAAAAGGTTAAGAAAATGCAAAGTCAATTTGAAAAAGCTTTGGAGGAAATCAAGGAGATTTGTGATGTTTACTCTGATGCAATCAATTGTAGATCCCCTGCCACCAATTATACCCTATTCTTGCTAGAACGTTACCTGTTGTTAAGGGTAAAAGCCATCAGAGCAGGTAAGTCGATTACATTTTCCACTGTCTCTGAGTTAATTTCATGTTTTAGAGAGCAGGAAGAAAAGGTGCAGTATTTTCTATATGAATTATACTTCCATAATTTCATTTTGGAAGATGACAGGAAAAATAACCCTGGTCCCTTTATTGGAGACATTTAGTTCAAGGCATTCTTGTCCTTTACTAAAAACCAAGTTATATGGGGCAAGGCCCACAAGAATTTTATAAAGAGGGAAACATGGTTAGATCTCTGGATCAAAGGAGAACCTCTCAAGTCATTTCTAGCCATTATGCAACATAGAACCTTTATGAAAAAGGGGGGGGGTCAGATATTCTCTATCCCCCATCCATCGATAGGTTATTCTTTTAGGCATCATATACTTTAGAGAACTCAAAGAAGAATCCCTTTCTACTTCTAAGATGAGATGGGATGCATCCTCCAATAAAGACAAAATTAGGGAGCCCTTTAGGTTCAAGAATTTATTTTCAGCTTACCTACAGAGTAGAAAGGTATTCTAGATGCCTCCTAGAGGAAGGACCTGCTTGTATTGGATGCAGGTATAATCCTCCTATCCTCTGGTTTCCTCCAGAAAGTTACCAGAACGATTATCAAAATAACAAGAAAAGGGAGGATGTTGCCTTTGAAGAGATAAAAAGAAGTAATGGGTTTAGGAGACCTGGTGAACCAACTTTCCCTCCTCACAACATCACCTCTTTACATGTAATATCTCATCTTGCATGAGGACATGCAAGAAGGTAAGATGGGTGGTATGTTGGGTTATGAAAAAGGTACAAATATCCTCCTTATTCATACAGTTTTTGATACAATCTTGAGTGACTTTTCTATTAATTAGGGATAAATAGAATGGAAAATGATTAATATGTCTTCTAGTGATATTACTGAAGTCATGATGAATAAATTCTAAAATACGATTGGAATTGTTTGATTTTTTTAAAGGATTGGTTAAATATTGTCAAAACCGAAATAACAAAGGATATATTGATGCGTGAGCCATTGGAGGTTGAGGACTTTTGATGCAAAAGCAGTTTTAAAGATGATTCGGTTTTCTATATTGTAACTTTATGATAAGTAAAGCAATCATGAGGATCTTCCGATCCTCAGGATGGATTGATTTACTTAGAATATTGTATATATAGAGGATAGTAGATCCTAAAAGACAATCTAAGAATTACGTTCAAGTATTCAGACTCAGAGTTACTCTACACAAGTCGTTTTTGTGAATGATGTACCAGCTATGAAGTTAATAAAATATTTGATCGTTTTCACCATTTCTATATACTGAGTTTCTCATAGAAGTGCTTCTAAAGACCAAGGGCCCAGTCTAAAGGAGCTATTGTTTCAGCTGTAATTGTATCAGTTTGATTTATGTTTTACAATTCAATTCCCTTTCACAATAGTTAATATGAATGCATAAGTGTGTTAATGATTCCATATGGTTTGCATACAGAAGATAGATATTTCTCCAGTGTTAATGATTGTTGATTCCAATTTGCATTACTGTAGTTTTCTGCTTGATAGTTCCTCACATTTTCATATGTGTTGTTCCTTTTACTTAATATTCACATTATTTGTTTCTTTCGAATAGGTTACAATTGTTGTTCCTTTCAGTTAAAGTTACAATTGTTGTTCCTTTCCATTCAATTATGATTGTTGTTCCTTACGATTAGATTACAATTGCAGTTTATTTCTATTATAATAGTTCTCTATTTCCTTTCTAGCAATTCAATTCCTAGTTAATAGTCAATTTTCCAAGTCTTTACTCAAATTTAATCATTGCTTTTTAGTTAAATGAATTTAGCAGGTTAGCTAGTTCCTTTTCATTCACAGCATGTTAGCAATTAGATTTCAATTTTGTTAAATAAGATATTAATCTTAGAATCTTTAAATGAACATTTGAGGAACTTGATTGTGGATAAACTCATGTTTTCTTTAGCTATGCGATTTTAGCCTCTGCAAGCTATCTGCATAGGCTTTGCTGATATTCTTGAGATAAAAGACGAATCCTTGGGTTCATAAATTAATGTTAAAACTAAGGTTGTTTTAGGACATCTTTAGACCCCAATAATAACATGGAAGGATTGACAAAATATGTTATAGTATTGAGAGATCGATCAATAGATAGACATAAAGGAAGATTCCCCGGTAGAAATTTCAAGTCAAAGGGTATATATAAATCCCAGGTTCATTTGATGCGAAGATGTTGTAAATGCAGTAAATATGGGAATTATAAAAAGGACTGTAAGTTGAAGGCAATAGAAGTCGGTGCTAGATCCGATGAGAAACAGTAAACTGAGATACAGAGAACCTCGGATAAGGGAGATGATGTTTACCTAGCATCGACCAGTACATAGTCAGATCAAGATGGTTGGTTGATCGACTCAAGAGTATCCTATCATATGACACCAAATAAATAATGGTTCTATGAGTATGAACTATATGATGGGGGTGATTTTTTCTAAGGGGACAACTCGACAACCAAAATTATCGGATGAGGAAGAGTTTGACTGATACTCAAGGATGGGAGGAAAATAACCCTTCCAGGTGTGCTACACATTCTAGGTTTGGTAAGAAACATGATATCTTTCAGCAAGATGAGTGATGCAGGTGTGAATACTATGTTTTAGAAGGATTTTTGAAAGATGGTTAGAGGTGTGATGGTCTTAATGAAAGGAGTTTAGATTGACATCCTATACAAGTTGTTAAGGAATGTCGACTTGATTGGATGCAACAAAATTGTTTCTCCTGAAATCGAATCGATTGTGACTTGAATCCACTCGATTCTATGTTAACAAAACTCGACTCGAATTGAGATAATTCGATTCAAACTAACTTGAAAAGACTTGATAAAATTGACCCGACCAAATTATGGCATGAGAGGATGGGAAACATTAGAGAAAAAGGACTTCGAACTATGGAAATAAAAGGTATGGTCGAAGATTTTCTTGAATGTTGTTTATAATTCGACTTATGTGAACATTGCATATATGGAAAAAAAATTCAAGTGAGGTTTCCATTTGGAGCGACAAGGGAAAGTGGGATTCTAGAACTGGTGCATAGTGTTGTGTTTGGCTCGGTTACAGTGCCTTCACTTAGTGTATCCATGTATTATGCCTCCTTCATAGATTATTTTTCTAGGAAGACATGATTATATTTCATGAGGAAGAAATCATATGTTCTCGAGATCTTTAAGGAGTTTAAATCTCTTGTGGAAAACTAGACAGAGAAGAGGAATAAAGTGTTGAGGAATGACAACGGTGGTGAATTCTATGGAAAATAATTTGATCATTTCTATAAGTAGTGTGAAATATCATGCCAAAATATTGCACCATATACCCCACAACAAAATAGAGTTTCTGAGAGAATGAACAGAACATTGATGAATAAGGCAAGGAGCATGCTCAGTGGTGTTGGGCTTGCCCAAGTATTCTGGTAGAGGAATTCGACACTGCAAGATATTTGGTGAATATGTTTCCTTCTTCTGCGCTAGACGACACGACTCCACATGAGATATGTTTTGGTAAAACTCCTTAGTGGCACATCTATGAATATTTGGTTGTGATGAATTTGTGCATGTTCCCAAGGAAAAGAGGAGAAATATAGAAAAGAAAGAAGTCTAATGTATTTTCATTGGATATAAAGAAGGAATGAAAGGATATAAGCTTCGGGATCCTGCATCAAGGAGAACAGTGTAGAATCAAGATGTGGTCTTCATAGAAGTAGGAGGTAAGTTTGAGCCCGACGAAGTTGTTCAGACCAAGAATAATCTTGATATGGTGAATTTTGATCTGAGGAATGAAGAAGGTGATTCATATGAGTTGATGGAATCTGAGGAAGAGGTGGAACAACTGAATCTGGTGGTAAGGAGGTCAGAAAGAATAATGAAACTAGTTGAGAGGTATAGTCCATCCGAATTATGTTTCACATTCGTGCTAACCTCCATCAACAATGAGCCCAAGTCGGTCGGTGAGGAAGTTGACTCAGCATAGGGTAAAATTTGGAAGGATTCCATGGTCAAAGAGATGGAATTCGTGTACAAGAATGAGACATGGGATTTAGTCAAGTTACCTAGTGGAAGGAAGATCATTGGTACTAAGTGGGTGTTCAATAAGAAGATGAATGTCGTAGGACAAGTCGAGAAGTTCAAAGCTCGACTGGTAATGAAAGGTTATTCCCAAGTCGAAGGAGTCGACTTCGGTGAGATTTTTTCCCCTATTGCAAAACTAGCTTCCATCAGAGTACTAATGTCTCTAGCTTCAGCATTCAATCTGGAGATAGAAAAGATGGATGTGAAGATAGTTTTCCTACATGGGGACCTAGAAGAATAAATCTACATGAAACGACCCGAAGGATTTGTAGTAAAGGGAAAGTTTTGGAATACTGAGAGGGGGGGGGTGAATCAGTATGAGCACTTTATACTACTTTTAACCACAATATATATTCTTTCACTTTATCAACAATGTTCAACAATATATCATCAATGTATCATCTATGATTTCATTCAATATGTCATGAGCATATAATCATAAGCAACATCACATCAAATACACAATACACCAGTATTTACGTGGAAACCCAAATGTGAGAAAAACACAAAATGATTTCTTATATATATCAAGAATTCATTCATAGGAAGCACCAACTTTCAAATTATCTAGTTGCAAATGGAAGGAGGCTACAACCCCCTATTCTTAGGCTCCAACCTGAAGGAAGCTACAACTCCCTGAATTCTCTGGCTCTAATCAGAAGGAGGCTATAACCCCCTAGGTTCTCTAGCTACAATCGAAAGGTGGCTACAACCACCTAGTTATTAGGCTCCAACCTGAAGGAAGCTCCAACTCCCTGATTCTCTGGATACAACCAAAAGGAGGCTACAACCCCCTCTATTCTCCAGCTACAACTGGAAGGTGGCTACAACCACTTATCCTTTCCATGTCCTTTTTCCCTAAAATATAAGTGTTAAATGATGAAACCAATGCCACATTGTCACTGTGAGAAATATCACTGTAAACATGTACCATATTATGCCAAAATCATGTAACCAATCTTGTACTAGAAGTCAACCTGTACCAATAAATACCAACATCTACATGACTTGTATATACTACAACTTGCATATGTAAGTGCCCTATCTATACTACAACCAACGTATGTACACGGGCTGTCTATACTGCAACCTGCGTACACCCTCTGAGAACTAGGGTTTTCACCTTTATGAAATATGACTCTTTGTTTCCTCTGTTACTGTCACTATCACTGCCACTATCAATGATACTATTACTATCACTATCACTATCATTGATATTGTCACTGTCACTGATACTCAATCAGATCCTCTCACATGGATCATATACCAAAGACACCTCTAAACTAGATGTCCAACAACCACATGCCTCAACCAATCATGATCTAACATCACCATATACCATTACAAGATATGTGTCTCAACCATGTATCAACCTATACCATGCATCAACCTATACCACAACCATGCATCAACCTGTACCATCAACCATGTACCAACCCTATACCTATATCATATACTATAACATGTTTCAACCATGCAAATCAACCATTCACATCAATACCTGTACCTTATACCATACCATGTGTCAACCATGAAATGTATCTCATATACCATATAAAGCATCAAACTTGTACTATACCATGTACCGTAAGATATGTTGAACAAGTAATACCAAGAGTGTATCTCAACCAAGTACCATCACCACTAAGAGATGTCTCCTATGCATGTAATACCATATGCCAAGTGTATATCTCAATAATATATCAATATCAATGGTATACCACTAACACAACAACCATACACCTTGTACCAATAAACCAAGAAGTGTACCAACAATATATCTTACCCAACATGTACCATATACCATGAAATTCCTCTAGTCATATGCTTCAAGAATGCTCCTCAATATCACAAAGATGTAGTCTCATAACACAATATAACAAGCCTCAAGTATATGCCAATACCACAAAGATGTGCCTCTAACAATGAACCATAGAAACAATATAATAAGTACCAAGAGTGTGTCTCAAACACATAACAATCTTATCTCAACAATGTACCATCAAGGGCCTCTAAGACATACCTTAAGCATGTGCCATATCATCCAAGATTCAAGCCTCAAACAAATACATAAATGACATACCTTTACTCATGATAACTTGTCGAATGAAGACTTGGGAACTTGCTTCAGACTCTAGAGACATAGCATCTTCATCTTCTCAAGTTTTGATGGATTTACCCTCATGTACGTGCCCTATTATATTGTTATCCCGCATACATACACACCCTATTATAGTGTTAGACCATGTATGTATGCACCATCTTATACTGTTAGCCCACATACGCCTCAGAAACTAGGGTTTTATCAAGTTCTACAACTCTGAAAATTTTGACCCTTCATACTTTCGCTACCTCAAAAAAATTTCGCCACATTCAACCTAAAAAATACCAAAGATAAACCATAACCATTCATTAAACCATAACAATTCACTAGCTAGATTTTCAATATAAGTGTGTGTGTGTATGTGCTAATAAATGACTCCAAGAGGTGCATTTATACAAGTGATAGGTAACTCCCCTCCTTACTTTAGGGCTTCTAGGGTTTTCTTGTTACAATTATTTTACCCTTTATTTAACCAACTAGGGGTTTGTTGACCACTCTTTGGGGATTCCAACTTCGCAAGACCATATCTCTCTAACCGTGATGAACTATGTGACGTTCCACATATCAAAGGAAATGGAACGATGAGTATTATCCATATATGAGTGCCTTACCTTCATTTACTCAATCATTCAAGTCCATATTCCTCATTCAAAATTGCTACTAGAATCATTCAAATGTCTCCGCCACAACTCACCATTACTCTTGACCATACAAACGATAATAAACTATCCAATGATATCATCCACATCTCTTGAACTCTCCAAGGGTTGATATCAATCGCTAATGGTTGACATCATTATCCATGTTCACTCTCCAAGGGTTGACATCAATGACAACCAACTGTCCATCAATCTAAACCAACTATCCAACAAAAGCAAGAGTTGGTGTGCAAACTCAAAAGATCCCTTTATGGTATAAAGAAATCACCACAGATGTGGTACAAAAAGTGTGACACATACATCCTTAGTTTGGTGTTTGTGAGAAGCAAATTTGATCACTGCATATATTCCAAGGAAGAAGGTGGGTGTTTCATATAAATGGCTTTGTATGTAGATGGCATGTTGTTGATTGGAAACAACATGGACACAATAAACGATTTGAAGAAGGATATATCCTCCAAGTTCGACATGAAGGATATTGGTGCAACTAACTTCATTATGGGAATGGATATTAAGAGAGATCAAGCCGCTAGAATTAGACGAAGTATATTGAAATAGTTCTGAAATGGTTCAACATGTAGGGTTGCAAACCAGTGAAGTTGCCAATTCCTGTGGGAGTAAGGCTTATTGTTGAGCAGTGTCCAAAGACACAAGAAGAAATAGAGGACATGGCATGTGTTCCCTATGTAAGTTTTGTTGGTAGTATAATGTATGTGATGGTCTACACTCGACTAGAAATTTCCCATGCAGTGGGAGTTTTGAGCAGGTATATTTTGACACCTAGAAAGGAGCATTGGACAGTTGTCAAGAGAGTATTCAGGTATTTGTGTGGCATGAATAACTATGCTATACGCTACCAAGGAAGACCTGGATGTGACATTGGTAAATTAAATGTACATGGCTTTGTCGACACCGACTAAGATAGATATATGGATCGGCGGAGGTTGACCAGAAGATATGTCTTCAAAATGTTTGGTGGAGCAATAAGCTGGATGAGAAAGCAACAGGAGGTCGTAGCCTTGTCAACAACAGAATCTTAATACATGGAGCCCACTCATGGAAGCAAAGAAGTGGTATGGATTCAAAGGTTGTGTTCAAGAATTAGGTTTGAGCAGAGTGCTATGAAGGTGAGTTGCGATAGTCAAAGCGCAGTATTTATGGAAAAGAACCCTTATTATCATTCAAAGACTAAGCACATTGATGTACAATACCATTTCATAAGAGATATTGTGGAAAGTGACAAGGTCCTATTGGATAAAGTAGACACGTTGGAAAACATATCAGACTCGTTGACCAAGTCTATGAGTGCGGTGAAGTTCTCTTGGTGTTGAGGGGAAATGGGAATTTTTTCCATGGGTCTATGAACGAACGTTAAGGAATCTCTTATTTCAGCAAAGAAGAAAACAAGTAGAAAAATGTTGGGTTGTTATATTCTTTGCAGTGAAATTCTAGTCAAGGTAAATCAACTAACAGTCGAAGGTCGAGGTGGATCGACAACAGTCAAGGTCGAGGTGGATCGACAATAATTCGAAGGTCGGGGGAGTTGATCGATCAAAGTCAAAGTCGAAGATATCGATGGTAAGTCAATCTACAAGAGGTTGGGGTTCAGGCATGAGATGATCGACTAGAGACTAAATGTAGGTCGATTGGTAGTTGACTGGTAATCCGACTTGGAGCCAACTATAACATAATCCAAGGATTTGCAAGATTTGTAACCAATGATCTGCATGGATCTGTAACCATTTTTGGGTGCCAATATATAGTATTTTTCCTATTGTAAATCCTATAAAGAGGTGTTTTGTAAGGTCATAAAGGCTAATGCATGTGTAAATCATAGGTTGTTGGTCATGTAGATGTAAGTTGGATTGGCTACAGGATTGTTCTTGTGTAGGAAAGAGGGTATGATATCGACTGTGTCTTAGGTGTGGACCAAGGTTATACATGTAACCTTTATTTAGATTGAATAAGATAACAAGAGAGCAGAACGCTCAAGGAATGTTGGCTTTCCCGGTTAAGGGTTTCTAGGGTAAAATCTCGGTGTACTGTGTGATTTCTTGTGTAACTTGCATTCTTGATTAAATTATTCTTTGCTTCTGCTAGGATTTGTCTGGAAGTGTCTTTCATTTCCTGACAGGACCAACCCCCTAATTTACAGGCACCAACTTGAAGGAATCTACAACTCCCTAGATTCTCCAGTTCCAACTTGAAGGAGGCTCCAACCCCCTTTCCTTACCCCTTCCATCCACCCTCAAATATGTATATAAAAGAATCAACATGTCACTTTCACTATCACTATATTTGTCACTGTCATTGATACATCATCATCATCATCAAATTGGGTCCACCTAGAGATCCTAGGTCCACATGGGTCCACATATAAAACCCAACTACCACATAAGAACCTCTGTCAATGATGTGTCAAAATATTCAAAATATGATCCTCACAAACTGGGTCCACATAGATATCCTAGGTCCACATGGGCCCACATATAAACCCAAAAAACATCACAAAAACATCACAACTTCATAGCAGAGAATACATCAACATCACAACCTTACGAAAACATCACAACCGTATAACATACCTTGAGAATAAGAAATATCTTAAGAGAATCCCTTAGACTTCTCTTGCACACCAGAAGAAGCCCAAAAATTATTATGCACACCTCAGAATTGATCTCTTGCTTGGTTTCACTAAAAATGTGAAATTCTATCTTGTATTTGTAGTAATTCTATCCCCAAAAATTAATTGAGCCGACCTCAATTTTTTGGCTAGGTTGTTGGATGGAAAAATTCATATTTCCTCATTCCTAGGGAGTTAGAGGGACTTCCATTTATCGTTGGAAAGTTCTTAGAATAATATTTTTAACCATGTAACTTTTGATTCCATTTGAGTTATTTATGTAGGGTAAAAATTACCTAAAATATAGGGTATCCAAATTGAAGACAAATAATACTTTCAACAATCTCCATATTGCAATCTTGATATTGGACATCTATAGGCTTCTTCACTTGACTGCAAGGGCTTCTTGACCACACCTCCAGGGCTTCCTATGGGATTCACCAAAGAATATTCCCATGAGGGACATGCTTAAAGCTACGCCATAAGGGGAACACTTTGGAGACTCCTTTAAGTAAATACATAGGCTTGTTCGTGCTGATCACCAATGACTGAATTTGACATCAATGAAAACACCCTTCAAAAATCCCCCCCTTATTCATTGATAGCAACACTCATGCTCCCTTGTCATCATGATCCTGATCTTTCTCCCCCTTTGACATCAATGGCAAAGGGTAAGTCTTCTCTTTGGGGTTTCTCCCCCTGAAATCATGGTGCTCAATAGTATTTCACCGTCCTTTTCTATCTTCTTATCCTTTCCTTCCTTGATATAATCCTTGGAGATTTTTTGTGTGACTTGAATCCTCTTTCTCTCCTCTTTGTCTAGGATGTATATGTTATTTAGTATTCTTATCGATGTTTCAACAAATCGTACTGAGACTTCTTCTCTAATTTCACATATTCAAGAATCAAACTTATGATTGTATCCCTGATCACATATTTTATTAACACTAAGGAGATTATTCTTCGAATATTCAACTAGTAAGACATTTGTTTCTTTTACATTTTCACTTCCAAGGCTCACTACACCATTTCCAAGTATTTTGAAATAGGAGACATTTCCAAATGCAACACTAGCACTTTTTCATTTATTTAGGCTGATGAATTTGTTTTGGTCTCCAGTCATGTGTGTTGATCACCCACTATCTATGTACCATTCGTCTTCTTTATTTTCAACAAGCAGTGCTAATTGACAATCTTCCTTGTTTGGATTCTCTTTCCTTTCCCATACTGTAGTTGGTTATGATAGGAGCATCTTCTTTCATATTTCTGCAATCTTGTGCTTTATGACCAAGATTATTGAATTTATAGCATACAATGTTTTGATCCATTAGTGGAGGATTTTAATTTATGTTGACAAATCCATGAGCATTTCTAGATATACTATTTATGTGATTGTCCTTTGGATATCCATAATCATTTTCGTTTCTCATATAGTTGTTTCTTGTATTGATTTTAAATTGAATTGCTTTGTGTCCAAAGTTTTTGCAAGCATAACAATGACCAAGAAAAATACTATCATGCCTAGTATAAAAGGACCTTATTGGTGTCTCACCACTTGTGAATTATGATCTTCTATTCCAATTGGAGGTGTCATGTTCATGTTGTTCTTCAACTCCCTCTTGTTTGTTGATTCCACTTATTTAAGGCACTTGCATAGTTTCTATAATTTCCTTCATCTTCCATGTGTGTTTTATCTATGTTTGTTGAATTCAAATTATTTTCATATCCAAGTCCTATCTTATCGGTAGGTGATCTCTGTTTGCTAAGAATTTCATCTAACTTTTCAGTACTTCTGTCAAATTTTGTGTAGTAATTCAACTTTTTAGTTATCCACATCAACTATTTTCTTGTGTGATCCAATTCCATTTTTAATTTCTCATAATATTCAGTCTTCTTGGATTTATCTAACTTCTCCTTCAAGCTTTCAATTGTCTTATCAAGCTCATGATTCTCTTCTTCACAATTTTTCAATTCATTTTTTAACTCTCTATTTTTGTTTCTGAGCTTGAAGTTTTCTTCTTCAACATGCTTCAATTTTTCAATATTGTCTTCATCTTCCTATTCACTTGTTTTGATGTCTTTGCTTCCTCAGAAAGATCCTATGTTTGTTTTTTCTATATCTACATCATAATCTTCTTCAGAATTGATTTCATCTGTTTCAGAATTTTTGTGGTCATCATTATGAGTTTCTTGAGTTATGAAGAGACTTTCTCTTACCTCCCTTTCTTCTTCATCGCTTTCATCTGAAGAATTATTTTCATCCTTGGAGTAAAGGCTCTTTTTCTTGTGGAAGATTTTCATTTTTCAAAAGGACATTTCTTAGCATAGTTTCCTATTCTACCACAATAGAAGCATTTAAAAGGTAACTTACCTTTGTATTTTTTGGTTCCCCTCTTAATCCTCCTTACGAAATATTATTCTTCTTCATCTTATTCATCACCTGGTCTTTCTTCTACCATGTTTTCTTTGTTCCTTGTTTTCTTCATGGCTTTAAAGGTTACTTCTTTGTTTGGCTGTCCATTTTCTGTATATGTTCTCATTTTATATTCTTTGAGGGTCTCATGTAGTTCATCCATTGAAAGTTTGGTCAAATCCCTAGTTTCTTCAATGGTCGAGACCTTGGCATCACATCTCAAAGGAATTGATCTCAACACTTTTTGTACAACCAAGGATTATTTGAATTCTCCTCCTAATCCTCTGATGGAATTGACAACTTCATATACTCTGAGTAAATAGGTTGCATTATCTTCTTTTTCATTCATTTTCATTTTTTCAAACTGTGCTCTGTGTCATTGAAGCTTGACATACTTGACTTTTGGATTACCTTCATAAATATTTTGAGGTTTATCCCAAAACCTCTTTAGCTGTGCTACAACCCATCACCTTTCTAGAAACAATTGGTGTCAATCCACTAATGATCACATGCCTATCCTTTGAATTACAACTTATTAATTTCTTCTCATCTGGATCTGTTGGAGTATTTTTAGGAAATTTATAGACATTGACAATTGAGAGCTAGATATCCACTCCTAAAGTTGTCAAGTAAGTTTGCATTTTTTTTCTCCAGTATGCATAATTGTTTCCATCAAATGGTGGAATACCATTTGGAATGTGGCCTTCCATTTTTCTCATGATCTTCCTTCCACTGATTGGACTGTTCTGAAGGTAACCTGATATGAAAGGAATTGTTGATACTAAGAGGGGGGTGAATCAATATCAATTATAATTTAGCACCTTTTAAAAACTTTAATTTTTCAATCAAATAAATGCATCACAATATACAATAAAGAGTAGAAGAATAAATACACAGTGCACAATAGAGTTAACGTGGAAATAAACCACAAAATTGTTTTCTTGTATAATAACAAGATTACATACATAGGAAGATACAATTTCCAATATTCTCTAGCTCCAACTGAAAGGAGGCACCAACCTGAAGGAAGATACAACTCCTAGATTCTCTATTTACAACTCGAAGGAGGCTCCAATCCCCTTTTCCTTGCCCCTTTATTCCACCCTCAAATATGTATATAAAAGAATAAACTTGTCACAATCACTATCACTATGTCTGTAACTATCATCGATACATCATCATCATCAAACTGGGTCCACATAGAGATCCTAGGTCCACATATAAAACCCAACAACCACATTAAAAAACTCTGTCAATCATGTGTCAAAATATCCAAAATATGAGCCTCACAAACTGGTTCCACATAGAGATCTTAGCTCCACATGGGTATGCATATAAACCTGAACAGCCTCATGGAAACATCACAATTTCATAGAAGAGTATACAACATCATCACAACCTTATGACAACATCACAACCTTATAGCATACCGCGAGAATAAGAAATACATTAAGAGAATCCCTTAGACTTACCTTGCACACGAGAAGACACCCTAAACACCTTGCGAACACCTCAGACTTTATCTCTTGCTTGGTTGCACTAAAAATGTGAAATTATATCATGTATTTATAGTAATTTTGTCCCCAAAATTTAGTTGATCCGGCCTAAATTTTATGGTTGGGTTGTTAGATGGAAAAATTCATATCTCTTCATTCCTAGGGAGTTATAGGGACTTCCTTATACCGTTGGAAATGTCTCAGAATAAAATTTCCAACCATGTAACTTGTGATTCCATTTGAGTTATTTATTTAGGGTAAAAATTTCCTCAAAGATAGGGTATCCAAATTGACCACAAATAATACTTTCAACAATCTCCATCTTGCAATCTTGATCTTGGACATTTGTAGGATTCTTCACTTAACTATAGGGGATTCTTGACCACACCTCGATGGCTTCTTATGGGCTTCTTCAAAGCATATTTCCATGAGGTCCATGCTTAAATATACACTAGAAAGAGACCACTTTGGAGACTCCTTCAAGTAAACCCATAGGCTTCTTCATTTTGATCACCAGTGACTAACTTTTGCATTAATGACAACACCATTCAACACTTACAACATGGGATAACACTCTGTAGGACTCAATACAAACTCCTTAGGATCTAGTCTACTAACCAACTAGATAATTCATTGTTCTTTCTTTACATTCCCACTTATTTATGCTCATGTCCCCTTTACATGGTCAATTTACTAAATCAAAACCTCCTTTTTCCACCCCCAGTATTTTCATTTTTCGATCAGTTTATGAGTTTCCTTTTGTCACGCAACTTATTTGACTTTGTTCGCGTCATGATTATCCTTTTCTCCTTATCCAAAGTATTAAAAATGAAGGGCCCAACAAGGTGTTGGGGGTTAGATTTTAGGTGGGCATGCTTAGATTTAGTTTTTATTTAACTTTTTCTTAGGATTAATCCATGGGTGGGGTCAAGGGACGTTAAACCATCCCTAATTTTTCAAGGGAAGACAAAACCATACCCTAAAATTCCCCAAATTGAGTGAGGGACGTTGGGAATGAATTAGATGTACCCACATCCCCAATGCCATTCCTAGTCATTTTGGAATGTTTCCTAGGCATTTCTAAGTCCCCGAAATGTGGGAATGCAAAGTACGAGGTTTTTTTTAGGGGGGTGGGTCTCCATGGAACATAGATATATACATATTCATCAACAAAATTGTCCTACTATTTTGTTATTCACCATTGTGATTTTTTAGCATATATCACAAAAAATAGCCTATAAACCTTAGTTCTATTCTAATAAGTTTTATATACAATCCTCTTATACAATTTCAAAAAGTATTGTATGATATTTAGAAATGTTCCTTCAACAACATAAATAAATTTGATCAAATAAATGGGATATGTGTGAATTCTTCGAGAATTCCATTGTTAACCTCTTATAATATACATTGACACCTTGATGGAGTTGAATACCTTCTTTAGATAGGAGATCAACCTCTTTATTTCATTCTCTAAAATTATGTGCAAAGGAAACCTGTGAAAATCCCTCAACTATACCCAACATTTCCTTGAACAAAGGTTCAATATTGAAATTTTGAAGTACTCCCTCCTAATCCATTTAATAAAAAGAATTGAATCTCCAAAGGATTGAAGATTAGTGACCCCATATTATTGGTCCCTAGATCATCAGCTTAGTTCTGATTTATTTGCTACAAATGAAATTCTTTAACATTCGTCAAGAAACTCAAAGTATATGCATTGTCCTCAAATACCTATGAGCAATCAATGTTATCTAGAATAAAGGTCTAAAAATGGATTTGACTTCGTACTTACAGAAATGAAAAGAATCTGAATAGAATCCCAAACTACATTTATGTAATGTTTGAGCCATTGATTTTTACTGAAACATAAAAAATCATAATTTTATTTGAAATTATCAAAATTTGAACTTTCCAATTGATTGCTTACAGTCCATAAAATAACATATGATGTATTCCAACAAATAAAACTAACACATATACTAGAAGTATTAAAATAGGTCATGAAATCTATACTCAAAGACCTAACCATGTAGATACTCCTCTGGAATTAACTAGCCAACACGTTTAATAAGCCCTACCTTAGATAGTTCATTATCCAATGTAATTAACTCTCGATATACATGTTCCAATGTTTTGAATCCATAGTTGTTCATTCATCCAAAAAATGACTAGCTTTGAATTACCAAACACATGTTCATTGAGAAATTTTTTTTTCTAGAGCTATATTCATCAAAATTTTGAGAGCCATAAGTTCTCCAAAGTTATTATTTCCCCTAAAAATATTATCCTTGAACTAAAAATAGTAAGAATCTAAAATATAAAGAAGCCCCCCCATGCTACTTGTGTCCTCAAGGCCCTGGTAGGCCCCATAAAAAACCTTAGGCTTTTGTTTTTCCATTCATGACTTCACCCACATGCATTTGTTTCATAATTTTATGAGGACACTGAGAACATTGAAAGACTTGTATAATTCCTACCTAGTTAACCCAAGGTGACACACATTCTCGACAAAATGACTAAGTCATTTCCCATAAAAATAATTCATGTTACTATTATCAAGAAAACTACAAACACCTTTAGAATATAAGTATTAGAACTTCTATCTAGAATATCTCTAAATCAAACCTATTTGGGTTTTTGGATACATTTATTGTGATTTCATGAAAATTTGTAGTTGGTTATAGTAGATACATCTAAATGTTTGGAGACATTATTAGAATTACTTCTATCATAGTAATCAAACATAATGGCACTTATTTTAAGGTTGGCAATGCCATAGTCATGTCACCACCATAGAATGAGGTTTCATAACATTTACAGAAGCCTATATTAAATATTGTTTTATCGGTTTCACGATATTATTCTTGTCGAGTGGTATCTTGAGGAAGGTTCATCTAACCCTTCCTCTAGAATAGTGTTCTCATGGAGGGGGAGAATACAGAAGGGTTTGTTATCCCTTCCTTGATGATGGTATTTTCATCATGGTTTGTCTATTGAAAGGGCCACCAACACTTCCTCGAGCATTATTTTCATGTAATTGGGATCCTACGGAAGGATCGGTCAAAACTTCCTCCAACATAGAATCCTTATGGAGGTGGAAAACAAAGAAGAGTAATCATAGTATTCTCATGGATGGGAGAATGAATAAGTGTCACCAAACCTTTCTCAATGATGGTATTCCTTCCATGGTGTTACACTTGTATTTGTCACCATAGGCCTTGAAGAGAACCTAATGATGATATTTTTGTTGAAATCATAATCTATACTTGAGGAATTGCTCCAAAAACACCATTGTTTAGATTGGTTTCTCTTTTCCTAGCAAGAAGAGTAGTTGATCACGTATTTATCATAGACAACTCATACCCAGCCAATGGTTGTCCATACTAAATCTACGACCACCTCTGTGATCTTCTATATTTGGAAAGTTTCATGGAGTTCGATGAGAGATGGGTTGGCATGATGCATTATTGGCCATGGAACTTGTGCATGACCCATTTTCACCTAGTTCCATACCTTGAACCTATCTCTTAGCCTTATCTATATTCCTATAAAGAGAGGCTATGTTGGGGAATTAGGAATCTAGAAAAAAAAACAATATCAGAGCAATATTATTCATGTTAATTGAGAACAACTAGAGAATCATATTGCCATCTTGGATTAGTGCGTGGGGTGTTGGGCATCAACAAAAAGGAGAGAATCATCCTAGGAGAAATAGGCCATCCTATCCTTTCCAAGATACATAATACTTTCTCATTTATTCACACCATAAAAAAGTGGCCAAGGGACATCTCAAGGAACTCAAAGTCGAGAGTGTAACAAAGACTCAATGTACATTACCATTTGTTGTAACCCTTTCATAATACAATATAGATCTATGTTATTTTTCTCCTCCAAATATTGTATTAATCATGGATTCTTTATCTATGGTTCAATTTTGGTATATCTAAGAGTCCTTGAGTTATTAGATTGTATTTTATTATATGAAATCATCATTTTTGTGCCAAAATTTTGAGAATTTTTTTTTTGTTGCATTGTGTGTAGGTGACAACTTGAAGAGGCTGCTAGGAGTTGGATCATGGGAGATTTTCCACAAGGATGATGATAGGACAATCGTCGTAAGAATGTATGGCATCCTTCTCATCTCCTAGCATAAATTTTGTGTGTATACTTTAGATATAGGGTAAAACCATAGCGATCTATCCTAGAGTCTGTCGCTGACTATAATAAGGTTAGTGAGAGGACTTGCTTGTCCATAGGGAAGTTTCTTCAAAAACAAAATTCATGACTCCATTAGGAAAGAACCTGGTTTTTCTTCCTTAATTTTAGGAGTTTCCTTGGTTTTTTCCCATCCTTGTGAGGTCTTATAGATTGTGTATTGTGTTTTGATTGATCCTAAGTGCATGAAAGTATGAAATTCCTCAAATCCGGGCTAAATTTCAGAGATTTTCCTTGAATTCATATATGGTCATGCCTTTTCACTCTAATATTCTCAACCAACCATGTTTTTCTTATGTGAAACCTATCTCTAAGAAGTGTGGTCACTTGTTAATGTCAGATAATCTATGGCTAGTTGTTAGTTGACCAAAGACAACTTGCGATCGAGTCTTGTAGGTGAGTTTTTTCTCAATATATCTTCAAATATGGATATTTATTTGTTTAGGGAGGTTGCACGAAATTTATAGTTAACCCATGTGTATATGGACATGTGATTCTTGTCTCATTTGGTTCATCAAGTGGATTTAGAATCCTTGCATAGTATTGGTCATGTCTCGGCAATTTGCATTGGTCTTGGCTTGAGAATGGTGACCTTGTCAAAACAATAGTCCATCTCATGTTCTAATCTAATTGTTCTCTACATTCTTAGTTTCATTTGTCTCATAAGTGATATCAAAAGGAATTGAATTGCATGGTCATTTTGTTTTAGCATTTTTGGGGTTTTCCCTTTGAAAAGTTGTATTGGTCTTGGCTTGTGAATAATGAGCTTACCAAAATCATATAGCATTTCATTTTTATATTGGATTTTGTTTTGCATATTTCATTTCATTTGTTTTATAAGTGAAATAAAAAGAAAATTGCATAGAATAGTATTTTGTGTGAGCATTTTGGGTTTTCGATTGAAAGTTGCATTGGTGCATTATTTGCATTTTGGATCTGAGAATTTTAAGGGAAATGTTTTGGCAGCTTCATTTGGTTTGAGTGATTCTTGTTTTCTTTTAAATTGTGAAAGATGAAATGTCTCTTCCTTTTCTTAGATAGTTTTCATCGAAGAAAAAAATCAGTGCATTGTTTTCATTCTCATATTTTGATGTCCTTTGGATTGGAAAGAGTCATAAACACCATTTAGTCCACTCCAATACCTTTTGAGTAATCAAAAGAAATTAAAAAGAAAAGATCTTAACTCAAAATTGATTATACATTTCTCTTTTTAGCAAACCAACATAGTGTAAGGCTTAGGGCATTGGTGTAGGATTTGAAACCAAAAACCAAAACAAGGAATTGATTAACAAGTGGAAAAATCCATTAGTAGCAAGGAGCACTTGTTGAGAAATCACCTCTAACATAGGTGTTGTAACATTCTAGTTTTGATCCCTGAAAATGTAATGTAATGTAAATATGTGATTTAGACTACGAGCCAAATAGTATGGATGAGGACCAAGAAATGTAAATATTATACATCAAAGTTTAAAATAAAAAATACATCCTTGGTTGCGAGATCAGGGGGACTAAAATGATGGGGGGATATGATTTCACGAGAGAGGAACAAGAGGGGGCTTAAGGGGATTAACCAAGAATATAATAAAACATTTGTAATCCTAAGTCTTGATTGCATTCGATGTCCCGAAGTCTCTAAGTTATGGAACAAGTTCCCAAGTAGTGGGGAAGGTGGCTACATGGGTGCCACTTGTCAAATTTAAGCCATGCATATTTAAGTAAATAATTTAGTGGAAAAGAGTACCATTCTAATCATCATTATCATTCTATTAATCATTCTAATATCATTATATCTTGGTACAAGCCACAAGAGGAATGGAAGAAAGCATGTAACAAAGGTTGAATTGAAATTGTAATTCTATTGTGAAAATTGCCATTAAGAATCCTTGTAGATCCTTGCATGGATATTTTCCTTGATAGTCTATGTTGGATCCCATGAAAGAGGTGTGATATCTTGATGGATTGCATTGCATAGAAGGGGATCCCCTCTTTGGGTTGTGTGGAATGAAGGGGAAAAGAGATTTGGTGATTTGGGATGGTTGTGTGAGTGAACGTGGTACAATATTAGTGGGAAATTGGCCTGAGAGAGTGTGTGTTTGTCCTGGTGGAATCATATCCCCAACTTGGGGTGGCCTATTGTAGAAAGATTTGGTGAAATAGTGCCTACAGGAGGAACATCCCACATTTGGAGCTAGACGGTGTAATTCATTATCAGATATAAGTGTTTTATTATATTTTCTTATATGTTGTTTATGATGTGTAAATATGAGTTTAATTGATGTATGCTTAAATATCAGATATGCATTTTATATTTTTTTATGTTTACATGAGTTGTATGCCATTATGCCTCTAGAATTTCAGTATATGACAAGGAATAATATTGATATGGTATCAGAGTTGAATGGAATGGTGAAATTGTGGAAATTGGAGAAAATTTTTGAGTACCCCATCATCCCAGTGGGTACAAGGGTGGTTGGGTACATTACATATTGGAATTATAGATTAGGTTACATCACTTAGGTTGTATGGGCTAGAAATGAGCATGGAGAAGAAAATTTTTAGGTTGTTTGTGAAGTCCTTGGACAAACCTCTCAATGGAAATTGGAAAAGAAGTGAATGTTGCATACAAAGTGTTTAATAAAATTCCACATTGGTGTAATCTAGGAAATGATGAATTCGACCTCTATAAGAAATTTGAGAAATTTCAAATTTGGGAGAAAAATTCCCAATCCTAGGCGAAATCTAGGAATTAATGGTGGAAGCAGTGTCAGATTTGATTGGTACAAGGTTGAATTCGACCTAAACTCTACCTAGAATGTGGAAGAGATAAAAATTGTGCCAATTAAGTAATTGTAGGGATAAATTTGGCATAAAGGGTCAAATTTGGTGATTTTATGGAAAATGTGTAGAAAACAAATTTTTTTAATAAAAAATTTATGAAAATCTGGGAATTTGGAGTTTCCTAATGACGTGGATGATCAAGTGATGTGGAGGTGTCAAGTGGAAACCATGAGGTAGGTTCCATGGTGGTTGGGGAAGCTAGTTTGGAAAATTGGTTTCAAAGTGCTAAAGGTGGTTTCAAAACCCATATTTCAATCATCCAAAATTTTTGAGGAGGATAGATGTCATCCCGAGGTTCATTTTGGGATGAAAATACCTTCTTATCGGTTGAACATTTCCTAGTTCTAAATGAATGTGGATTTTTTATCAAAAACATCCTCCACCATTGGTTATTTCAAAATAAATTTACATCACTATTGATCAAGCACTTCCAGTTCCGAAATGAATTTTGGGTTGTTGATTATGATGAACATCAGCCATTAGATATTATAGAGATAATTCACTTGGTTAATGGGTGAGAACCTTCGGACCCGAAATAGATCTATACCATCTGATTGTGTGTATATCCACCATTGGATATTTTGGAGACAAGTTACATTATTAACCTTCAATCACTTGTAGCTTTGGAATGAATCAGGTTCTTCAATTGTGATGAAGGATAGCCATTGGATATTTCAGAGGTAAGTTTAGATGTTATTAATAATGAACCTATCACCCTAACATAAATAGGGATCATTTAATTGAAGTGATCTCCATCATCGGATCTTAGCTCGCTATATCGACCAAGGAGAGTGCACCAATTTGAGGAGGTAGGGATAGAGTGGGGGCCCCTCTCTCATCCAAGTCAAGGATTGTGAGGTGGCATAAAAATATAGAAGGGGTCAGGGGGGCCAAGAATTTTAGTAAAGAAGAAAAAGAAAAAGGTAAAGGTAAGAAAGTAACATTGACATGGTAGGTCAGGGATGAAGGAGAATGACATGGAAAAAGTGGGAGAGGACCTGTAGAACTTGAATACCACATTAATAGGAATATTTCATGCCACGTCAACGGAGATAAGGTTATGTTATAAAAAGAAAGTCCGTAACCAAAATCGTATTTTATCCATAACAAGATCATTCTAACTCCAAATAAAATGGAATTTTTTGGTTAATTCCATAGTGAGGAGGAATACAAAAGAGTCAGTGAGGGCCACTGGCTATTTCTTCTCTAGTTTTCCAAGAAATGCAAATTAGTGATTTTTGAAGAACGAGGTGGTGATAAGTGGTAGGGGCCCTATTGCAAGTGATATTTGGATAGAATAGAATAATGTTAGGCATGTAGATACCTAGTGGATATTTTTTCCTAATTCTAAAGAGTTTTGAGTGGAGGTGCTAAAATAGGGAAAAATCTACTATTCTGAGTCACTTTGGGGGGGATTTTGGAATTTTCAGAGGAAAAGGGACCCTAGATCACAAATCTGGAAAACATTGTTTAATCAAAATTTTACCTCCAAAAGAAATCCAAACAGCTTTGTATTATTGAATATTTCTAAGTTATACTCAGTTTGGGAGATAGCCAATTTGGCTAAAAATTACAAGTCTTGTAAAAGTCCAAAAAGGACAAAGTTGACAATTCCATATTGTTGCAGAAAGTGACTCGAGTATCATATCATAAATATAAATATTGATGTGTGTTAATCATCAAGAATACTATTTGTGCCCAATGAAAACTATTTTTTGGTTCCGAACATATTTTCTTCTACAGGTGGCAGAAGTTCGCCTTTGAGATTAATTGTATCAATGAGACAAGTACAAAAAGGGGAAAAATTGTTGGTTTTAGAGAGCCATAAATTTCATCTTAGAGCGCATAATGAGAAAGAGAGTATTCAATGGAAATATATTGAAGAGTGGAATCATCCTGTCTATCCAAAATTCGGATTTGAGTAACAAAAGTTCTCAAAAAATTAAAAGAAGATTATTAGTGACCCTAAAAGGGTAGAAAATATGCATATTTTTTCTATAATTGTAAAGTTATTGTTATCTAATAGTAATTTGTTGCATGCACATTTTAGGGGTACAATAAGAACCAATTCAACTCATTATGAGCACCAGAAATATGGAAAATTCCTAGGGAACCTATAACCATTAAGAAGAAGTGGAAGTCATGAATATATTTTGGGAATAGAAGTAGGGTGGAGCTGGTAGAGTTGATAGAGACCATGAAGAGATTGAGGATGGAAGTGAAAACTTACAGAT
>ML805265.1:269319-321337 GCA_009831015.1 Picea engelmannii
TGTGTGTGTGTGTGTGTGTGTGTGTGTGTGTGTG
Source organism: Picea engelmannii (assembly GCA_009831015.1). Taxonomy (NCBI): domain Eukaryota; kingdom Viridiplantae; phylum Streptophyta; class Pinopsida; order Pinales; family Pinaceae; genus Picea; species Picea engelmannii. The sequence continues at coordinate 269,354 of ML805265.1, forward strand.
TGTGTATTTCCATTCATATTATTTCGTTTCATTTCATTCTCTATACAATCTAGATCATAAAGTTACTTTATAATTTAAATTACAAGGACTTTTACAAAAATTGAATTTAAAAAAGAAAGACTTGAACTCATGACCTCTATTTTTATAATGTAACTTCCAACCAAGTGAGTTATTACCAAAAACATACCAAATGTTAGAAAGGAAAAATGTTTTTGTTTGTTTGATTGATTATTTTATAATTCTCAACCTCCTTTAAGTGTTCTTACATTGAAAACCCTATTTTTTTCTTGTAAACAACTTTATACACCACTGCACATGAAAATAAGCAACTATTTCCCAAAAATATTTATAAATTATTTCAAAATCTTATAGGCTTGGGGATAGATTTCGATTAATCTACCCCCAAAATGAATGTTTTCCTCCTTATTTATGAATTCTCAAGATTGTGCAAAACACAAGGCAAGGATTGTACACAAAGAAAAAATAATTTCCTCTATGTTTCTAATTTGTTAGGATCACACGAGGCATAGATAAAAGAACATATGCAAATAGGAAAGGAAGCAACCTCGTAATGTAAATAGAAAAACAAAAATGATAAATTAAAATAGCATAAAGGAGGTTTTTAAAAAACTTTAAAATGAGACTATATATCTTTCAATTTGAGATAAATTATCATATCTTGTGCAACCATAGACATTTTTAGATGAAATTAAAAATATTTCCCATTGGAAACAATGCTCCAGACATATTAGAGAAGTTCACTTGGTCTAGAAATGCTCAAAATAGTATAATCCAAAAGTTCTTTGTTGCATGAAATGACACATGTTCAATTTCTCAATCAATAATGAGAATGGATTTTCATATGAGTTTTGATACCATATTTGAAAAATAGGGTATATCCACACAGGTCAAATACCTTAAGGAAACCACTTACACACACAATCAAATATTAGGACACTAATGCTTACCTGGTAAAAACCCTGAAAGAGGGAAAGAGTCCATGGTCCCAACCAACATGACCACTTGAAGAAATATATTAATACAAAAGAAAATATATTATGTGAACATCTCTCAATAATAGATATCAACAAATCATCCTCCATGCTCTTTAAATAGAGACAATGGACCAATAAGGTGTTAAGCCATGAATCAAGAGTTGTTAGTATTGAGAGAACATGAATCATTAAATCACTTTATGTTTAAAGCCTAATTTTGGCCATTAGATTATTTAGCTACAAAAGAAAACTAAAGAAACACATTTTACCTAAAGATACATTAGACCAAGTTGAACTTAATTAACTCTTAAGTGTCTAAATATCCTAAAACATTGTTGAAATGAAAAATGTTTTAAGACACTTGCAATTTTTTAAAGATGAACTATTGTACAATCATTTTATGTTCTAAGCAAATCAATACAAAATTAAACATCAATTGTCAAATTAAAGGGTACAATGATTTCCAATTCCATACCACTTTGGATTTCTTAACTAACATTAAGAATATTCTACAATTGTAACTCTACATCCCCAACACTTGATTTTTCTAAGCTATGATAATGATACGGAAATGAATGTAAGATGCTGAAAAGAATAAACAACTTTGCTTGAGATATTCAAGGATAAATAAAGAATAAGTGGAAATAAGGTTGATATTGAGAACAAGTTGATGATGAATGTGTTGTGGCCCCACAACATCCTCCCAATTTTCTTGTCTTATCCTCTATCCAAGACAAGAAATTGGGTCCCTCTTTAATTCTTCCAATTGGAACCCTCGCATTGTATCTCTCTTGCAAATAGCTATGCCCAAGTTCTCCTCACCCTAACTCGCTTTACCACTTCCTGTTACTCCATGGATCACTTATACCCAACGATATGTACTTCGGTGAGTCCCCTCTTCCTGCGTTGATAAATAGAGTTCTGATGCATGCATCCTTCCTCCACCTTTTCATTGACATGCCATTGGTTTTCTCATCAGTTCATCGTCTACCTCCCTTTGACCTTGGCTAATGCACTATCGTGCTTCTTCCAAACCTCATTGACTCACATCTTCATCGTCGGTGAAATTCGCATGACCAATGTCGTCTCACCGATATTGGTCACATTAATATCATGTGCATGCCTTTCACCAACTAAATCACTTCTACACACGTTGTTGCATCACATAATAGTGACGTTCTCTCAATTTCGCTTCATTACATTGCTTATTGACGAGGTTCACCTCTTCTTCCCGACACGCTACATGTTGACAAGTTTCCCTCTCATGTCACAAATGCATTAGTGGAAGGATGTCGACCCCTCATCATCGTCGAACACATCAAAGAAAATCCTCTTCCTCTCGCCAATTTTGATCAGGTCAGCGTAGCCCACTTTCTCCTTAAGGATTATCTCATTCCCCTTCTAGATAGAATCCCTTCTTGTTGTGTTCATTAGTCAATATCCTTACATTTCCAATGATTAAACTCCCCATGCCTATCTAGACATTTGGTCATTAATTTCCTATCTCAACTAATTCGTTTCAAATCACAATCATAATCAAGTTTTAGTGTTCCCAGTGGTTTTTTTCGCGCACAAGGTACTAGCTTGGTTGTTTTGTGTTTCTTGATGTTACAACTAAATATTTATTGTGGAAGCCTTGCCTAGAATCATATGGGTTAATCATAACACCTACAGGTCTTGCGTTGGTTCTGAAATGCACTTTGGGAGAAATTTGGTCTTTTTAGCTCATAAACAATGTTAAGCGCACTAGACGTTAGTAGGCAGTTTTGGCATATTTATAACTTTGTGTTATTAATGCATAAAATGAATCTTAATGGGTGGATCAAGAGTCTGTACATCACATATGATCCAAAAATGGACAAAATTAAATTTGGATGAAGCACCAACGAACGTAGGACCAGAACTTTCATTAAACAATTTCTTTGGGCGCATTTTTTCATAATCCTTCAAAGTGAATTTTTCATCTCTGAAATAGGCTAGTTGTATTATTCTCACCATTACAATTCCAACGTAACTGAAGGAATCGAAATACGAGGTCTGAAAGTGACAAAACGATCATCTAGGATTTCTCGCCAGCAAAGCCTCGATAGTTGTGGCCATCATTAGAAATGGATCCACTCAAATGATAGAAAAAAAATTCAGTTATCTTCATAGAAATGTTTCTATATTCTCTCCGCGTTGCAAAAAATGGCACCTCAATCGGGCATCGTATGAGGAATTTACGGGCTTTTGAACTCAAGCTCTCATTGTCTCTTGCTAGTTCGACACTTAAAATTTTTCCAATTTTTCTTTCCTTAGAAAGATGAGTTCCCTTCAACTCTTCCGAGCTACTCGAAGGAGTTCCCTTCAACTCTTTCGAGCTGCTCAGAGGATTTTCCTTCAAAGCCTCTGAGCAAGTTCGAGGAAGTTATTAAGAAAGTCTCTGAGCAAGTTCAGGGGAGTTGTTAAGAAAGTCTCCGAGAAAGTTCAGGGAAGTTGTTAAGAAAGTCTCCAAGCAGGTCAAGGGTGTTACCATCAACTCCTCTGAGCAGATCGGAAGAGTTACCATCAACTCTTTTAAGCATAAGAGAATTGTCTCTCGTAAATTAACCATAATGTTTTACTCTAGTATCCATTTTGTGACTTATTTATACCATTGGAAAGGTATTTCCAAACTTTACAACTTTCTGGATATGTGATTTCAGAAATTCCTAATGTATAGTACCCTTATTCCAGTTTGGAGGATATAGTTCAAACTCCTTCAAACACAATAAAATCACCTTTCGTAAAATGGTTGTAACTTGTGACTCGAGTGTCCATTTTGGAACTTATTTATACCGTTGGAAAGGTATTTCATATATCTATAACTTTATAGTTATTTGACTTGATAAATTTCTAATTCATGGTACACTTATTCCAGGTCGTAGGAGTTAGTACTAACTCCTTCGAACACAATAAACCCACTTTTCGTAAAATGGTCATAACGTTTAACTTGGGCATATGTTTTTCACATTATTTATACCGTTGGAAAGGTATCTTTGAGATATTAAACTTCCTAATTATATGATTTGATAAATTAATAACCTATTGTATACTTATTTTTGTATTAACATTTGACACCTTGTTGACAGCCTCGAAGAACACTATAAATCGACCACGAGTAGAGGAACCATGAATTGAACTCGGGGAAGTTTATAAATGATACTTAAATTATTTTATCCCCCATTTATTTGCATTCAAATGATTATTATTGATGGTTTATTTGAAGTTATTCTCATCTATTGTATGTTGGATGTTATCAGGTACTGAGCTAAGGAGGATCATGCTCAACATTCTCATGATGAAATCTACAGGTAAATACAATGAAGGAGCGATAATGAAAGATGTAGCAGTGATGGAGGAGAAAAAAAGAATGTATCAGAAAAATGTATGAAGAAGGGATCTAGAAACTCCATGATGATCGATTGTCAAACTTAGGATGACGAAGATGCCCCCACACCCAAATCCATTCTTCATGATGCGCAAGACACATATGGTCGAAATCCATGTCGACCCATTAGTGATAGGAGACAAATTCAAACTGTAACCACTTTCCATATTGCTCATCATTAAAAAGAAGATTAGGATGAACGCTTGAAGATGAAAGGTCATCGAGGGAGACGATAGGCCAAAGGTCTTATTGAACCTCAATAAATACTAGAATAGAACCCAAAGAAAGGGCTTTTGGCTCTTCAAACATTGTACACTTATGAACTAATTTGGGAATACAATGTCAACTAAAATTGGAGAGTTTTCCCCAAAGTTTTCATGTACTATTGTTGAAATTGTTAATATGGAGAAGCCCTCAAGGACAACTTTTGACTGAGAGAAGGAATTGCATGTTTTTTTGTTTCGCTGCAAACTATTTCAAGAAGAATGTTTGTTGTTCACATGGGTTGTAAGAGCATGTTTGTTTATGGAATATTATGATGCAATATATGTCTTTTTCCAATTTTGTCATTCTTTCTTATATTACATGTCCTAAGAGAATGAGATGCTAATATATGTGATATAGTGACTTAGACTATTCTGGTTATATATTCATGTGCATGTGTTATCTTACTTTATTTCTTCATTTCAACTATTTGGGTGAAGCTACTGGTAGAGTTATTTTCATTCCATGGCTCATTCACTTACGTTAATTCGCTCCTGGATAGGATAAGCTAGATTAGAATTAGATTAGGAATGCATTTAGATAGTCTTCATCTACATCTTATGTTTGCATAACCACCCATCACTCACCCTCATCGGTGGACCGGGACACAACTGGTAGAACCAAACTGGAAATGGTTGTCGAGCTAGAATGTAGATGGGTTCCCTATTCCGAATGGTGAGAGGTCTAATTGGGAATTCTTATCAGGGATAACCCCTTACTGTTTTCGAGTGAATTTGGACCCGTCAACAGAATTGACGCTAGATGGTGGGTCGGATGACAAGCCTGCCCATGTGGAGTCATTTCATTTAACTCTTAACCATCCCATGGATCCTCTCCATACCTCTGTATGGGATGACACTTTGAGTCTTCCAGGACCCACCGAGGCCATTTCACTCAAGACATTTAATCTCTTTTCAAACCCCAAATTCGATGGTGAATGACATTTCTCTGCATTTATGCACCTCAAAAGATTTGGCATTGCTTGACGAAATCTTAATATTGTATAAGACAATAAAACATGCCAAGTATTCATCGTCACATTCGAAGGGTGAATTAAAGCCTGGTTTAGTACATTGCAAGCAAAATCAATTCCTAGCTAGAAATAATTCATGGAAATTTTTATTGTTTCTCATGAAAATTATGTTTATGACAAACTCGTTGATGAATTGGCAGAAATCTGTAGACTAAGAAATGAATCTGTGAATGATTTATTTCTAAGATTCATGTTGATTTATTCTATATTTCCTAAAAGGGATGAACCCTCAGGCCAAGAAATATTCGATTGGTTTTCATATCTCGTCCCTATTTATGAAGAATTCGATCTGAATGATCAATACATCTCCTATTCACAAAATTTAGATCTGGCCATAAATGATATAGGGGACATAATCTCCAACCAACTCTCTAACACAGCTGCAGCGGAATATTTATCAGTAATCCTAGAACCTATATCCCCAGAGTGTGAACCATGTAATGATTCCCTTTCTGAAAATCATGATCATATTATGGTCTGTGATGAATCTCTTACCGAGGGAATCCCATCATCTTCAAAATTTGAAGATCTTTATGCACTGTATAAAAATATGTTTGATGATTATCATCCATATGAGAAGCCATCTATTTATCATGCAATACACTCTTCACAATACTCTTTTGGTAATGAAATGTTGAATGATATACTAGATAAGGAAGAGTGACCGGCCTTGATTGATCAAACACTCATTCTTAATGACACTTCATCTAGGATGTATCACTTTGAAACCCCTTCACAATTTCAATTTATGGAACATATTGAACCACAATATAATCATAATGATCATGCTTTTGATGACTATTTTTTTGTCCCAAAATTGATTGTGGGTACCAAATTATCATTCATTGATCCTTCATAATGTGAGATTTTTTACCTTGATGCACATATGCTAGTCACTACAAATATAAAATATGCATATCACAATGAGTGTGTTGATCATCATGAATAAATTATAGAAAATTAAAAACCCATCACCATGCAAAGCATACGAAACATTTAGGTAATCTAGGAAATTTTATCGCCTCAACCTTCCCTAGAAGTAATTTTTATTCCTCAAGGGAAAATTTATCAGTCATCCTTAGATGATATTTCAATGCTCCAACACTCCTCACATGATTTCATTGATTTCATAAGAGAGGCTTTGGAGATATCTGTCACTCAATGTTTCCCTCAAAAAATACACCATTATCTCTCCTATCATCATGTGGAGTACGTGAAATTTGTACCTAGGGGAATCTACATCGAAAATGAGACACCCCAATTTCAACCGATGATTATGTCAAGTACTCGTTGTCTTAATTTTTCCCCTAGGATGAGAAATATCACCCACTCTGAGACTCCCTTACAAAATACGTTGCATGCAATTTTCATTCATGAGCCTCATCAGGTATGTATCTCATTGTTGATTTCCTTCGACCAATCATATGATGATCATTGTAAATTTTATGATGGAATTGAGTCATGGTTGGAGGAATCTTACATAACTGCATGTACTGTGAATCATAACGTCACTAAATTTAACTTGTTGAGTGGAGACTTGTTTCAATTAATTCTTCCTATCCTTCATCTATCATTACTTCATTCTCTACAATTGGCATTCAATAAACATGAGATTGCAAGTTTGGAGTTACTTGATTGTCTTCACTAGCACTATGCTTACACCTAGCTTTCTTTTGGCCAGTATAGGTTTGGTAAGGAATAGTATTAGCATAGTATTTCTTTCTTACCTTATGCTTTCATAACTTAGATGTTGATGTCTTTTCTAGTTTTAGCATAGATTTTGTTTTGTTTCATCACTTCAATAAATATTACTTGCTACGATTAGTCTAGTTCATAGTTCAAGTGGGTTTTCATCAAATATTTGTTTTTTCTCATTCAATTATTTTCATTTTCCTCTAAATAAAATTTTGGCTTAATCTTGGTTTTCCTGCATCTTCATGAGGAAACCATGTGCAAGAATTATTTGAAAAGTTCAATTGAAAAATTCACTTGTCTCGGCAATATTTACCTTGACATTGATAGTTGGGCAGCCAATTACCCCAAAATGTTGAAAGAACATATGATGGGAAATTCTTTATAGTTATGCCAATATTGAGATTGGATTAAAGAAATCATGTTTGTTGTTTACTACCTTACTCAGGATGGTGTCTATTGAATAGAATTCACTCAAGCGTTTGTGGATCTATGATATAGGTTATTCCTGAGACTTTATGGTACACTTATTTCTTTTTTCCCAGTCTTAAAGTTTGTTTTCAATCATGTCAGAAAGGAATACTATATTTCACATCTAGTATACACCTCGAGGAACAGAGTATCAAGTTTTAGTCTCCCTCTGATCTTATATCAAGTGGAAACTAATATCAAGGATATTGGTCAATAAAATGTCTCGCAATCACATCTCTTTAGCGAAGAATTGGTAATCGTGACAATTATAGTCATTTGTTATCCAAAAAAGAGAGATTCCAACAAAAAAACCAACATTCAAGCTCAAGCCTACCCCGTCTCCTAGAAATTGGAATGGGTGATACTCATGGAATGATATCATACACCTAGACATATTTTGGTTATCGTTTTCAGATTATTGTGGTGAGGATTTAAAAAAAAAAAATCTGGAGATTGATCATAGAAAGACAAGAAGGACAAGAAGGACGATATTTGAGGAATATGCATATATTCAGAGAATTTAAATTGATCGTGCACAATTGGAACTATGGATAATTTAACATCTCATGATGCAACATCAGTTCTATGACTGGAAGAAGTGAAGAAGAAGTGGATATCTCACAAGGCCAAAGTAGAGAAATCTAATGGACAACAAAGTGGAATTCTAGATAACCCTTGCCTCACTAAAACACAAGGTTTCACAAATGAATTGCAAGCCTTCAAAAAACCATGATGAGAGGTGTAATTATCATCCAGCATTAGCATAAATACCTATCTGAATGATGTATCATGTGTATTAGCCTTCACGTGGATTGATAGTTTCGAGAGGCTGCAAACTTCGAGCTAGTCGAAATGTGTGAATATCCTCTAAGCTATTGGAAACACTCAATATATAGTTTATTTATTTGTCAACTGCATTTCCTAATTACATATCATTGATCCTCATTCATCTAAAAATATTTATTTTTCAGTTGCAACAAGAAATTGGACCGAATTCATCTCTAACCCTGAATATGTCATCTCTCCTATTTCAACATTTTTCTTCCCATTCTTTCATCGTCATCTTTCCCTTCAAAGTAGTTCACTTTTTCAATTATGTTGTCTTATGATATCTGATTATATCTCATGATGTATAAACCACTCACCTTTGTTTGTATTTTTATAGGTAGTAATTCCGCATTGGAAGAAGGCATGTATCAACATGCACCTCTTTCCTAGCTCATGAGTGGAATTAGGGGTCTCTGTTTGAACATGAATCAGAACTATTTGGGATGTTGTGACAACAATTAAACCATAATTGAGCATATTATTTAATCAATGGTCATCCTTTCACATTAGCTGGCAAGAAGATCCTATGTAATGGAGGAACCATCCACACACTAAGTAGTTTCTCACGTGAAAGGAAAAGTGTCCAAGTCTAAAGGATGAAAACCAAAAGGGATATCTCTATGTAGTCAGGTATAGAAAATATACAAATAAATATCAAAAGTTGGCAGTCATCCCCTATCAGGCTAAAAAAAGGCCATCTCTTTCCCCATCCATCGAATGATAAACATGCACTAAATAATTCATGAGGGAATGAAAGGAAAGTTTGAATAGACTTGGGCACATGCAGATACCTTCATCAGGGCTATGGATGCTTGCTAGCAGTAGAGAAAGGTTGGTGATGTCATGGTGACTCCACTGGGCCTATGGACACTCATAGGAAGTGAAGAAACACCTGTGAGATATCTATATAAGCTCTTAGTGAAAAGAATTTATTTATCCCAAACCTGTATCAGCCCCAAAATGGAGATACCAACCCGGATCATCGATGCAGTTTAAGGAAATAAACTTCATCATCATTCATCCTCCATATACAATAAACAATATTTTCTAGCCTATATGCAAGCATCACCAATGAGCCCACCACGATGGAATCATTGAGGTAATTGTTTCGCATTATTCCCAGAAGTTTTTGAACTTAAAAGTAAATTTCAAGTTTCCCTCTCATGTCGTAAATGCATCAGGGGAAGTATGTTGACCCCTCATCTTCATTGAGCACATCGAGTACAATCTTCTTCCTCTCGCCAATGTTGATCAGGTCAGCCTAGCCCACTTTCGCCTTGAGGCTTATCTCGTTCCCCTTCTAACTCGAATCCCTTATTGTTGCATTCATTAGTCAATCTCCTTACATTTCCAATGATTAAACTCTCCACACCTATCTAGAAAGTTGGTCATTAATTTCCTATCTCAATTGATTCTCTTTCGATCACAGTCATAATCTAGTTTTAGTGTTTCGAGTGGCTTTCTTCGCGCACATGGTACTAGCGTGTTTGTTTTGTGTTTCTTGAAGTTACAAGTAATCCTCATTGTGGAAGCCTCACCTAGCATCATATGGGTTAATAATAACACCTAAAGGTCTTGCGTTGGTTCTGAAATGCAATTTGGGAGAAATTTGGTCCTTTCAGCTCCTAGACAGTGTTAAGCACACTAGACGTCAGTTGGAAGTTTTGGCATATTTATAAACTTTTGTTATTAATGCATAATCTCAGACTTAATGGGTGGATCAAGATTTTTTGCATCATAGATGACCCAGTAATTGATGAAATTAAAATTGGATGAAGCACCAACAAACGCAGGAACCAAACTTTCATTAAAAAAACGTCTTTGGGTCAAGTTTTTTGGCATCTGTAAAAGTGAATTTTTCATCTCTGAAATAGGATAATTTTATTATTCTCGCCATTATGATTCCAACGTAACTAGCAGAATCGAAATCTGAGGTCTGAAAGTGCCAAAACAATCATCTAGGATTTCCCGCAAGGAAAGCCTCGATAGTTGTGGCCATCATTAGAAATGGATCCAATCAGATGATAGAACAAAATTTTCAATTATCTTGATAGAAACATTTCTCTATTCTCTCCGCGTTGCAAAAAATGACACCTCAATTGAGCACCGTATGAGGAAGTTATAGGATTTTGAACTCAAGCTCTCATTGACTCTTGCTAGTTCGATACTTAGAATTTTTCCACTGTTTCTTTCCCCGGAAGGAGCAGTTCCCTTCAACTCTTTTGAACTACTCGTAGGAGTTCCCTTCAACTCTTCTAAGCAGCTCGGAGGAATTTCCTTCAAATCCTTCAAGCAAGTTCAAGGAATTTGTTAAGAAATTCTTCAAGCAAGTTCAGGGGAGTTGTTAAGAAAGTCTCCATTCAGGAAGTTGTTAACAAAGTCTCTGATCAGGTCGAAGGAGTTACCATCAACTCCTCTGAGCAGGTCGGAGGAGTTATATTAATGTCCTCTGAGCATAAGAGAACTATCTCTCATAAATTGACCATAAAGTTTGACTCGAGTGTCCGTTTTGCAACTTATTTATACCGATCGAAAGATATTTCCTAGATATACAACTTTTTAGTTATGGGATTTGAAAAATTTACAATTCATGGTACACTTATTCTAGTTCGGAGGAGTTAGTTCAAACTCCTTCGAACACAAGAAAATAACCTTTTGTAAAATGGTTCAAACTTTTGACTCAAGTGTCCATTTTGCGACTTATTTATAGAGTTGGAAAGGTATTTCAGAGATATACAACTTTATAGTTATGTGATTTTAGAAATTAATAATTCATGGTACACTTATTCCAGGTCATAGGAGTTAGTACTAAATCCTCTAAACACAAGAAAACTTCCTTTCGTAAAATGGGTGTAACTTTTGACTCGACTGTCTTTTTTGTGTGTTCTTTATACCATTGGAAATGTATCTTAGAGATACAAAACTTCCTAGTTATATTATTGAGAAATTAATAACCTATTGTATACTTATTTTTGTATTAATATTTGACACCTTGTTGAGAACCTCGAAGAACACCATAACTCGACCGTGAGCAGAGGAACCATGAATGGAACTCAGGGAAGTTTATAAATGATACTTCAATTATTTTATCCCCCATTTATTTTGATTAAAATGGTTATTCTTGATATTTTATTTGAAAATATTCTCATCTATTGTATGTTGAATGTTGTCAGGTACCCATCGAAGGAGGATCACGCTCAGTATTCCCACGATGAAATCTACATCTAAAGACAATGAAGGAGTGATAATGAAATATGTAACAGTGATGGAGGAGAAACAAACAAAGTATCAAGAAAATGCATGAAGTAGGGATCTAGGAATACCATGACAATCGACTATCAAACTCAGGATGACGAAGATGCCCCCACACCCAAATCCAGTCTTCAGATGTGCAAGACACATATGGCCAAAATCCATGTCGACCCACTAGCGCTAGGAGACAAATTATAAATGTAACCATTTTCCTTATTTCTCATCATTACAAAGAGGATGAGGATGAATTTTGGAAGATGAAAGGTCACTGAGGGAGACGAAAGTCCAATGGTCTTATTGAACCTCAATAAATACTAGAATAGGACCCAAAGAAAGGGCTTTTGGCACTTCAAACATTGTACACTTATGAAGTACTTTGGGAATACAATGTCAACTAAATTGGAGAGTTGTCCTTGGAGTTTTCATGTACTATTGTTGAAACTATTAATACAGAGAAGCCCCCAGGGCCAACTTTTGATAGAGAGAAGGACTTGCATGTGTTCTTGTTTCGCTGCGAACTATTTCAAGAAGAATGTTTGTTGTTCACATGGGCTATAACATCATGTTTGTTTGTGGACTATTCTGATGCAATATATGTCTTCTTCCAGTTTTATCATTCTTTCTTATATTACATGTCCTGAGAGAATGAGCTGCTAATGTATGTGATATAGTCACTTAGACTATTTTGGTTATATATTCATGTGCATGTGTTATCTGACTTTATTTCTTCATTTCATCTATCTGGGTTAAACTACTAGTAGAGTTACTTTCATGCCACAGCTCATTCAATTACGTTAATTATCTCCTAGCTAGGATAGGTTAGATTAGAATTAGATTAGGCATGCATTTAGATAGTATTCATCTACATATTATGTTTTCACAACCACCCATCACTTACCCTCATCGGTGGACCGGGCCACAACCAGTAGAACCAAACCAACAATGGTTGTCGAGCTAGAATCTAGATGGGTTCCCTATTCCAAACAGTGAGAGAACTAATTGGGACTTCTTGCTGGGGAGAATCCCTTACTGTTGTCAGGTGAATTTGGACCCGTCAACATAATGGTGGTGGAGAGACATTAGGGTTCCATCCAGTGGGTTCTCGAGTAGCATATCATGGTGATTTTAGATGGCATGGAAGAGTGACAAGTGTTGTGGATAGATTGTTGATAGATTTTAGGCTAGTTGTTACACATTATTTTCGTCATCCCTACGACCGTTAATGATGTAAACCTATCTGTTGCCCTTAGAGGGGTCAGTGGCCTGGGTTCCTAAAGAGAGAAGGGAGAAGAACTTTTCCTGAGAAAAGAAGTTGCATTTTCCTTTGGAAAAACCCTGTAAAAAGGGAAGTTCGCAGGCTGCCTATGTATTAGGGTGCGATAATGACGGATTCTCGCAGGTTGCACCATAGTTAGGGTGCGAACAGTTCACAGGATTCTCTATAGGCAGGGTGCGAGAATGCTTTCACGTGGGAAAAAAGAGCGTTTTCTTGAATCTTCTAGAAGGAGAAACTTCCATGGTGAGGTGGCATCCGAATGGTTTGGATCTTACTCACTTTCATGATTTAGTGGGATCATCCTAACCTCCTCACCTTATCCTCTTCAACTTATAAAAGGAGAGGAGCTCTCATGGAGAAAGTTAGCTTGGGTTAGCTTTGTTGGTTCTTCAGCTTGTTAGCTTTGGTTGGCTTGGAATTATTAGCTTGGTTGGAGTGGCTTTGAGATTTGCTTTGTCAAGATAGATTGTGAATATCATCAGATCTATTCTCTCAGAATTCTTGGAGTCAAAGTGTGTGGGGAACGAAGGACAGTTGGAAGGGACCTTACGACATCAAGTCCATGGTTGTAATCTCTCTTTCACATTTAATATGATACAGTAATATGATTCTTTCCTATAAATCTTGTTGTGTTTTATTGTATGATTCCTTGATCACATACATAGGCTTTTATTGAGTTTATTCTATTGCTATCACTTTGGTTGGTTTGTGTTTTCTTGGTCTTGACCTCACGAGAGCACCAGAGCGAAGCAGGAGCAACAAAGACCCTAGGCAGCAATACTAAGGTATGTTACTTGTTCCTTCCTACTAGTAAATTAAATATCTAAAACTTAAGGAAAGCGTCATGTTCTGGTGTGTTTTGTTCTAGATCCAGGTGGATCTAGGGAGATCGGTTAGTGTCCGCACCTACGTATTTATCCAATAACACTAGTGGTTTCACGCCCTAGCATCTCTGGTTAATGACTCCAGTGCCCTCTGGTATTGATCAACGACTTTTGGTATTAGTTCCTTCTGGTTCATATATTTAGCATATTTTTTCATCTTAAGCATGGATTTGATGGGTTCCCATTATGCCTTGTATGTGGCTTCTGGTAGTGAAAATGTTGGATGGATCCATTTTTTCATCCATGTTTTGACCAAAGGTGCTTGGATGTGGCTTTAATCAAACATTTTCCTTCTTCTCTAACCTTTTACAGGCTCACACTTACATTTCAGATTCCAATCTACTTCTTGTATGGGTTATCAAATGAAGTTTAGATCGATTATGTGTCCCTTTGTTATGAAAGTGACCTATCTCTTCATTGTTATTTATATCAAGTAGATTTTTTTTGTCTTTGATTCATGTTAACAAGTCCATTTATGATTTGTGGTCATCTCACTTGGGTGGAAGGTTCTGGGCTACTTAGTTTTTTATCTTTATGAGAGTTTGGAGCTTCGAACAATACTTTAGCCTTATGATTTTTTTTTGTAAGTAAGAAATTGTAATTACCTTTTTAAAACCTTAAGTTTACATGCACAATATTTTTGGACTTGGGTTGTCAATACTGAAACCCAACCCAAGCCCGAGAAAAATAAAAAAAGAAATCATCCTCTGTAATACCCCAAGGTCACACCCATGTCAAATGTAATGATGTTTGTAGGTGTAATATACCAGATATAAAATGTATGCAAAACATAAATAAAATGCTAGTAATGGCAGAATAACAACAATACAACTAGAACATTCACCATAATAACACTGAAATGATATAAGAATAACAACATAAATAACACTTTGAATCTGAAAGCAATGTTCACGGGCCTCTTCAAGGGGGAAACCTCCAGTTGAGAAAATCTCTATTACAATAATCTCCAAGCTAGGGTTATCATACCCTCGACTCCTATTTATACTAAAAAGAAACATCTAGAGGAAGATCCTTCTAGAAGCGGAAGCTTCTATTAGGTCTTCTTACATCTGCCTTATTCTATTTTATTGAAAGGCCTTATTAATATTGACCTTTATTACATATGAATATATTGTTCTCCCTATGTGCGGGTTAGGACCCTAACATGTCCGCCCCCTTAAAAACAGCCTTGTCCTCAAGGCTTGAGATGAGGAAATTGCTGCAAAATGGTAGTTGGTTCCCAAGTGGCGTCTGTTGGAGTTGTATCTTTCCACTAGACTAGCACTTCTTTGATGGTTCTCTGACATAGGCAATGCTCACGCTGGTCCAAAACTACTTCTGGTTGTAGCCAAATGGATCCTTCTTCAACTAACTCTGGAAGGTTGGTTTGAATTTGGCACTTAGCTCCAATCACCTTCTTTAAGCATGAAACATGAAAAATAAGATGTAGCTTTGAATGGTTGGGCAAATATAACTGGTAGGCGACTTGTCCCACACGCTTGAGCACAGTATAAGGACCATAAAATTTGGGCGCTAGCTTCTGACAATGCTCGTCCTTGAGGGAAGTTTGCTTGTAAGGTTGCAGTCGAAGAAACACCTGATCCCCTTCTGCAAATTGACGTTCAGAGTGACCTTGATCTACTTGTTGCTTCATGTGATTATGTACCATGACCAAATTCTCTTTGAGGGTACAGAGAATGGCCTCTCGAGTTGTAAGTGTTAGGTCAACCACCTGGACCTTCGAGGCACCTGGTAAGTATGAGAGAACTGAAGGTGGCTTATGCCCATATACCGCTTCAAAAGGAGTCATGCGTGTAGCTTTATGGTATGAAGTGTTGTACCACCATTCAGCTAGGGGTAACCATTGATCCCACTGACTTTTCTTTTCTGAGTCAAAACACCTCAAATATGTTTCCAAACACTTGTTGACAACTTCCGTTTGGCCATCAGTCTGGGGATGATAAGCTGTGCTGAGATGCAATTATGTGCCTTGTATATTGAACAGTTCCTACCAAAATTTGCTTGTGAATGTTGGGTCGCGATCAGAAACAATAGAGTGCAGCATGCCATGAAGATTGAAGACCTGATCCATGAAGATTTGATCCACCGTGGATGCTCTAAACGGGTGTTGAAGGGTGCCTAAATGAGCATACTTAGAAAGGCGATCAACAACCACCATGATGACGGATTTATTTCCCGATTTGGGTAAGCCGGTAATAAAATCCATAGAGATATCCTTCCAAATAAAAGGTGGAATCAGGAGCGGTTGTAGTGTGCCTGGAGATTTGACTGTTTCTCCCTTATCGCGTTGACACATGTCACATTCAGCTACAAAATTACGAATTTCCTGTTTCATAACATCCCAGAAAAATGAACGTTTGACACTGTCATAGGTTTTGGTGAACCTGGAGTGCCCTGTTGTGGGTGTAGCATAAAACTCAGAAAGTATCGTGGATTTAATCTTTGATTGTTTACTTAAATACAAACAGACTTTGTATCGAAGTTCCTCATGGAGCCAAGAGTACCCTGGGGAAGCTGGAGCATTGGACTGCAATTGCTGGATCAACTGCGAACTTTTGGGATCTTGTAACCATTCCTGGCGAATGACTTGGAGCCAATATGGTACAATGAATGAAAGAGAAAAAATAGATCCTTCATATTCATATTTTTGCGAAAGTGCATCTGCAACCACATTGTCTTTGACTTTCTTATAAATGATCTCATAATCATATCCAAAGAGTTTAGTCACCCATTTTTGTTGTTCTGGGGAGGAAATGTGTTGTTCTAGAAAATACTTGAGGCTTTGATGGTCTGTCTTAATTTGGAACTGTTGCCCCAATAGATAAGGACGTCACAGATCCACGACATGCAGAATAGCCAACATTTCCTTTTCATAGATGGATTTGCCCATATTTCTTTCAGATAGTTGCTTGTTGGTAAAGGCCAAAGGTCAACCCTCTTGCATAAGGACAACATCAATTCCTTTCCCTGAGGCATCACATTCCAACACAAAGGTCTTTGTGAAATCGGGAAGGGTGAGGACTAGAGTGGTGCACATGGCCATCTTCAAGGTTTGAAAATCTTGAGCAGCGGCTGGAGTCCAAGTGAAAGAGTTCCTTTTGAGGAGAGCAGTGAGAGGAACTACAATCTTCCCATAATTCTTAACAAACTTGCGATAATACCCTATTAAGCCTAGAAATACATGAAAGCTCTTAAGAGTCTTTGGGTGAGGCCAATCTTTCATAGCTTCAATATTTTTAGGATCCACCCTAACGCCATCTTTTCCAACCAGATGACCCAAGTATTCTACTTCTGAGGCGCCAAAAGCACATTTAGACTGTTTCAGGAAAAGTTGGTGCTAAGAGAGTAGATTGAGAACTCGATCCACATGAGCAAGATGGTTTGTCCAAGTTTTTCTATAGATGAGGATATCATCAAAGAAAAATAATACAAAATGGAGGAGAAAAGGATGGAAGACATGATTCATGAGGCTTTGGAAGGTGGAGGGGGCATTACACAAGCCAAAGACAATGACCAAAAACTCATAGTGGCCCTCATAAGTTCTAAAGGCAGTCTTGGGAATATCTTCCTCTTTCATATGTATCTGGTGGTAGCCCGAACGAAGATCTAGTTTAGTGAAGAATTGGGCGCCACTCAATTCATCCAAGAGGTCATCAATGACAGGAATGGGGAATTTGTCTTTGATGGTAAGTTTGTTGAGAGCATGGAAGTCAGGACACATTTTCCAAGAACCTTCTTTCCTCAGGACCATGACCACAAGAGACGAATAGGGGCTCATACTAGGGCGGATAACACCTGCATTAAGGAGTTCCTAGACCATTTTCTCAATTTCATTTTTTTGGGAAAAGGGGTGACGTTATAGACGGATATTGGGAGGAAGGCTTCCTGGTACAAGGGGAATGGAATGATCATGAACACCATGGGAAGGAGGGAGGCCTTGGAGAGTGGAAAAGACCAATTGATGTTTAGAAAGGATGGCTTGGAGGTCTTGTGGTACGGAGGGTGTCTTTGTTGCTTGTATGGCATGGAGTTGGGCGATAACACCAGAATGACCCTTTTTGAGCAGCTTTTCCATGCGATGGGAACTAATGATCTTAGGTGAACCGACGGTGATGCCTTGGAACTTATATCGGTGGCCCTCCTGGTCGAATTGCATGGTTAAGTCTTTAAAATCCATGAGAATGGGACCCAAAGTCCTTAGCCAATATGCACCCAGCACAATGTCACAACCTCCCATGTCGATAGCAAACATATGGGATTTCAGGTGGTAGTCACCAATTTGGAGACGCACATTTTCACAACGCCCTCCACATTTCATTGAACGACCATTGGCAATCATGATTTGGAAATTGTTGACAGCATGGATGTAGCAATGAGTTTCTTGGGCAATGAGGCGATGAATAAAATTATGGGTGTTTCCAATATCAACCAGAATGATGACCTTCCAATGCTTGATGTTACCGATTAGCTTGAGGGTTTGGGGAGTGAAGAAACTAGTGAGACCATTGAGGGAAATGACTGGTTCTACCTTTGGGAGGTTCTAAAGGAGGGGTTATGTCAGTGGATTCAGGTGATTCAAACATAGAGGGAGTTTCTTCATCTTCTTCCGAAATCTCCTCGGAGATGGTCATAAAAAAAATTTGTCATCACAGTTATAACAAAGGCCTTTTGTTGGGTATGTGTTATATTCTTTGAATGTGTGTGTGTGTGGGTGCATCAGATATGACAACTGCGTATGGTGATCCCTTCACCTAGATGTTTTGGGCAGTTTTTTCTATTTTTAGCGGATTTGTAAATTAATCCCGGATTAAGGGATTAGGGTTTTGGTATCTATGGAATACCTAAAAACATTGTATATATTGTATGGCGAATGGTGAAATTCGAAATAATGAAAATAAGAAAGATTTTCCCGGTTGAGGGTTTCCAGTATAAAATCTCTGTGTACTCTGTGTATGAGCCATTGATTAATTTATGTATTGCTTAAGAATCTATATGCATTGCTTTACTTCGCAGGTTTAAAAATTACACCTTTGAGTTGGCGTTCAGCCATTTTAGCCTGGGTCAATTTTTGGATCTTTAGTGGAGCAGAGGGAGTAGTGGGATTTACTGGTTTAGGGTGAGGGATGAAGGAGGGTTTGCGGTTTTGAGAAGATACAACCTATTGTGCTTCTTTATCTCTTTTGGTATCCTCCACCCAACTCTTAGGCAAATCCATGAGGACATGGGCCTGAATTTAATCCTTGAGGCCACTGATAAAACACTCTCGGACAAAGGCATCAGACATGCCCTCTGTTCTAAAAGTCAGGTGCTCAAAGGCAGCTATAAATTCTTCCACTGGTCCTAATTGTTTCAACTTTTTCAAACGGCCCAAATGGTTGGTGTCAGTGTCAAAGTGTTCATAAAGCTCTACCACAAATTGGGTCCAAGCAATATACCCTTGACGAGAATTTTTTCTCCATTTCCACCATTGCCAATGTTCTTGATCTAGATGGAGAACACCATACCGTAGTTTGGCCAAGTCATCTGTAATGTTGTATAAAGAGAAGTAATGTTCCATTTGGGTTACCCAACTAGTGGGGTCCAAGCCATCAAATTTGGTCACATCCACCCATGGAAAGAGTAGGTCACATTGAAAGTGATGCTTCTGCAAGGTATGGGAATGAGAGGAATGGTCACCTTCAGTATGTGAGGGTGAGGAAGAGGAAGGGTTATCTGTAGGGATATGCAGTTTGGTGCAGAGTGCCGAAAAGACTGATTCAAGCTGGGTGGTGAGGTCTTGTTTGATTTCTCCATTGAGGACTGCATGGTTGTATTGTTTGCAGCGACATTGGCACTGGGTTATTTCACTTCTTGTTGGGTCTCAATGAGACCAGATTGAAAGGTGTTGAAGCGAGATTCCAAGTCTTGGCTATGAGTATGGGCCATGAGGATGGGGGAACTGAAAAGGGGCAGGCGGGGTAAAACATTTTTGCCAAAAAAATGATATGGATGAATGTGATAAGGGCGAAGAGATGAATCCAATGGAATAGGTCTGAAATAATGGTGAAAAAAATTTCAAACTCTTATTTTTTTATTTTTTATTTTTTATTTTTTTACGGAGTTGTACTCCGGTCTGAAGAATACTGCAGAGAGGAAATGCCCAAATGATTAACCATAAATAAATGTGTATTTACTTAGCAACCCAAACATAGTTGCACGACAATAGATCTTGTCTATTTTAATTTGTTTATGTTTTTGTCCCCAAGGGTTAGGTATTCAAGGGTTCTATAGACAAGGGTTTTCCTTGTGCTATAGCTCTCTGATATATGTGCGGGGTCCAACAGTAGTAATCGGCCTGATATATCAGGGCACTAACTAAGGAGGATAGACCGTACCCTTAGCCATACTACCCGACTACCCAGGTACTAGAGAGTATCTTCTCGAGTGTTGTTCTCGGTGACACTATAGTAGTCAGGCGGCTAATCAGTTTATCTAAAGAGGGCTTCAGGTAATCGAGGTCGATCCATACACAGGTGTTGTCTGATGTGCTACCACTCGAAGGGGTACCAACAGGGGTTACGAGGGTGGCCAACAGATGTGCACTTAAGTACCACTTGTATTTCTTGCGTGTATGAATCCCTCAACCACGGGTTTATGCGCGTAACGACAGATCTTTGTGGATTAAAGATGCTGGAATATGTCTCTACCATGAAAAAAAATTTAACCCACACTTTCTGTCGAGGAAAGTGCTCTAATACCACTTCTAATATACCAGATATAAAATGTATGCAGAACAAAAATAAAATGCTAGTAATGGCAGAATAACAACAATATAACCAGAACATTCACCACAATAACACTGAAATGATATAAGAATAATAATAGAAATATCACTTTTAATCTAAAAGCAATGTTCACGGGCCTATTCGAGGGGGAAACCTCTGGTTGAGAAGAGATTTATTACAATAATATCCAGGCTAGGGTTCTCATACCCTCGACTCCTATTTATACTAAAAAGAAGCATCTAGAGGAAGATCCTTCTAGAAGCAGAATCTTCTATTAGGTCTTCTTACATCCGCCTTATTCTATTTTATTGAAAGGTCTTATTAATATTGACCTTTATTACATCTGAATATATTGTTCTCCCTATGTGCGGGTTAGGACCCTAACAGTAGGCTGGTGATCCAAGTAATTATAAGTTGGTAGGCTTATGTGTTTATTAGGCCGAAGATCCTAGATGATAAGGTCAGTGGGCCTAATTTTTTTATATGTAATTATGCACATTATTAATAAAATACATCATTGAGTGTAGATCGACCACGAGGAAAGAGTTATGGGGGACTAAGCTCCAATGGGTAGGGAAATGAATAGGGTTGAGAGTATAGGAAAGAGGGGTTAAGCTTGAGGGCTTAACCCAAGGGAATATTATAATTTATTCCTCAAAAGTACTAAAGTTGGGAAAATAAACCCAATTATCCTAAGTTCCTTTGAGGGGAGGAACAAACTCCAAGTGGAGAGGAGTGTGCTCCTGGAGAGACAAGTGTCACCCAGGATGCATGCAAATTTATGTGGGAAGTTCCAACTTTGTTGGGGGTCCACAAAACATTCTGGCCACCAACGGAAAGGAGTTCGCTCTCACCAAGGAAGCTCTCTCATGATTCTAGAAGATGACCTTTCTCATTGTTTTCCTTTCTCTCTCTCAACGTTTTGACCAGTATGGCCATTTAGTTTCCCACGAGTTCATCCTCAACATGTTGGCCATCCCTTGGGAAGTTCACGCACGCACTGAACAAATGTGCAACCAGAGTCATTTTCTCCTTTGTGAACCTTTGTAGATTGTTGAGTCGTTCCCTTGACTTACCCAATTTTTGGTGGTTGTGGATTGAAGAGGTAGGTTTTTAGGGCCATGGTTGAAGAAGAAGGTTGTCAGTCCTGTGAGAAACTCTCTCCAAGTGAGAGAGTTTTTTGGGAATTGATTTCTCCTAGAGGGAATCTAGTACCAGATACAGAGCTCTGAGAATTCTAGATACGGCCTATCGTTGAATCCCTGGAAGGGAAGTGGAGCAGTCGATGGACTATGGAACAGTGAAGGTCTATATTCTTGTGGCGGGACACGCGAGTGGGGAATGAGAATATATGAGCAGTGGGAGTAAGTAGGCTCCTTGGAGATAATCCTTCTAGTTGCCCAGTGCAGTTTCCCGTAGCCTCATTCTAGGTCTAGGATTCCTTTTCCCTGGGTAGAGTTTAGTCCCAGCTCGGGGGTGACCCACTGCTGAGCATGATGAGCAGCATGGTCTAAGGCTGGGAGATTCATGGAAGGTCTACACACAGTTGGTGTTCATATATTAAAAGATAAGTACGAAATATTTTTTCTATGTATGATGTGTATTGTGTACATGTGTTATAATGTTGCCAAAATTGCCTGTGTTTATTGCATGTATGTATTATTGTCTCTTCCGCATGAAATGTGCATGAAGAGAATGGTGTGTCAGTTATAATTACATCATATATATATCATATCGTTAATTGTAGTAGCATGGCCCGGGCTGATTGGGTCGGGGTGTTACAAAATGTTATCAGAGATAAGAGAGATGTATAAGAAGTGGCGTTACCCGACCTGTTGGTGGCTGGGGACGTTACAAAATGGTATCCGAGATAAGAGACATGTCCAAGAAGTGGCATTGTCTAGCTTATTGGTGGTTTGGGATGTTACAAAATGGTATTAGAGCCATAGTTCCAACACTGAGCCTGGATGGGCCATGTTAGTGGAAGATGGAGAGAAGATTTCAGAAGGAAATTGTTGTTGAAATGGACAAAATTGAAGTTCAGAGCCCAATTTTTGACACTGAGCCTAAATTAGACCGTATAAGTGGTTATGGAATCAAAATATCAGAGTAAATTGTTGTTGAAAAGGACAAAATTTGAAATTCAGAGCATTCCAGAGTGCCAAGAGAAAACCTTGGTCGTGTTTGGAAGCTCAGGAGGTACATTGATTCAAGAACGATAGCATAGAAAAGAGACTGCAGTAACCGTGGTTTGGAACCACAAAGTTTGAAGTTGGGCCATGGGATATGTTCAAGAGAAGGAGGATCCTTCACAACCATCAGATATGGAGAAAGGTACATGAGGATTAACCCCTAAGTACTTCGGACTTCACGACTTCGTCGAAGTTTATGTGTGATAGAACATAAAGGGTCAAAGCCCAAAGTTTCAAAGTGTTGAAGAGGATCAGAACCATAGATCTGGATCAGAATTGTAGGGTTAATCCAAGAGTGGAAGGTAAGAAAGTTCGGGAGTTCAACATTTGAGAGAAACGGAGTATGCTAAGGTGAAATATTCTGAAGCCTGAAGTCTCGAAGTGGTGTGTCCTACTGATGTCACTAGGGATGACATGGACACATGCAATGTTTGTCATGTGTCAGTGAGTTAAGATCCTTTGTAAGATAGAAATGCAGTTATAACATGACATATGTCACCCTCCTGATTGGGTCACATGTCGGCTTCGTGTGTCCTGCCACATGGTGCTCCTAGTAGTGGCACAAGGCAGTTAAACTTGGTGAAGAAATTAACTGGATCGAGCTCGCATTAACTTTGATCATGATCTATTAAGATCGATGGTCAGGGAGGATTGCGGAGATCGAAGTTGCATGGAAGATAATTCTATAGGGTGGTCCCGAAATCCAAACCATGGTTTCCCAGAAGGGGTACATGTCAGCGTGGGGAAAATTTCAAAACGATCAGCAGGTTACTCCAAAATTGCCAACCCATGTCCCTGCAATTTGAAAAAGTATAAATTTTTATGTGACTTTTTTTGGTATTTATTATTTAAAGGATGGAAACTGTGGGCTCCAGTGGATGGGTGGCACCAAATTGTGAGAGACTTGACACTCTAGAAGAAATGTCTCGTGATGGAATGGGAGGGAGAAACCCCCGAAGTTTCGTAACGCTGAAGTAAAGTGACGTGATGATGTCACCGGGTTGATGTGGAAGTACACGAAGACTCACGGTTCGGGAGTTTTGGGATGTGAAAAGGTGAAATCCTCTAAAGTCCCGGAACTCTGAAGCCCCAAAGCTTGGAGTTACATAGTGAGTATCAGCCGTTGGATGCTGGGAGACGTTGACTATTGATCCACCCTACTTCGTGAGTTCACCAATCTGACACTCTGAGAGATTTGTTGTGATGTGATTTGAAATCCGTCAAAGTATGGAGCCTGAAGTTTCAGATCTCCGGATAAGCGCCCAAATCATAAGTGTTGGGTCACAGTCGTGGTCACATGTGAACCAAGGGTTGAAGAAAAAGGCGTTAGTGCCTGAGATTTTGTTGCAGAACAGAACTGGGCTTAGAGACTGAAGCCTGGGGGGTTCTTGATCAACCAAGACCTGCAGAAAATGGAATCGGATATTGTTTTGTTGAATCATATTGGTTTATTCTAGAGAATTATTGAAGTCTGATAGTCTGACAAAACTTGGTTGACTGCACATTTTGCAGAGTTAACGATTGTCAGAACCGAACTGAATTTTGGCATAGTGCAAAGAAATGGAGAAGGCACATGGTTCTTACAATTTGGAAAATGAAGTTAGAGGAATGGATGTCCATTTAGGAGTTGAAGGATTGAACTCCAATGGGCATGGAGAAGAGATATATAAAGAAGGAATCATGATGAAAATCATTGAAAAGTTGCAGAAAGATGTCCAGACTCATCGAGAAGATAACAAAAATCTCATGAAAGCCAAAGAGCAACAGGGAGAATTCATCATAAAGTTGATGCAGAGCCTAGAAGGAATAGAAAAGAAATTTGATAAGGAGAGTGAATCAAACAAATCAGGTAGTCACAGAAGAGAAAAAAGTGATAGCAGACATCACCAACACTCCCCAAGGAATTTCAATAAGAGAGCACACAACAACCCAATTCCATCCCCTGTTAGAAAGAATAAGAGGACTAGGGAGGATGAAATATGAGGGGAAATGAAAAAAATTAAACCTCCTACGTTTGATGGGGAGCACAAGAAGGATGAATATGCAGAGACATGTCTATTGGGCATGAGAAAGTATTTTCAATTGCATAATTCTTCTTCTCATGCAGAAGGAAGAATTTTCATATACCAACTTAAAGGAAAAGCATCCATGTGGTGGGATCAGCTAGTACGAGTACAACACCTCAGGGAGAAAAATGTGACTTGGAAGGATTTGAAGAGGAATTTTGAGAAGAAATACCTGACCAAGAGGTATTATGATAGAAATATGAAAGAGTTCTTTGAACTTAAACTGGGCAACATAGCTATTGACGAATATGAAAAGAGATTCTTATAGTTGTTGAAGTATGTCTCCTTCATCAAGGATGAGACAGTGAATATTCATAGGTACCTGAGTGGGTTGCCATCTTTCATCAGTGATAAAATCCAATACGATGATCCCAAAACTCTGGAAGAAACTATAAGGAGAGAAAAAATCTTATATGATCAGCAAAAAGGAAAGCCCACTTTCCAGAAGGCTTGGGAGGACAAGAAGAAGTTCAAGAAGGAATAGAGGCAAAAGGGAAACAAGCCTCCATTTTTCAGAAACAGTCCTGAAGGATAGCCATATTTTAGAGAGAATAGAATGGCTAAGGTAGGAGTGAAAAGGTCAAGGCATGTAGCCATTCAATGTTGGGGTTGTAAAGGAGACCACAAGTATAGAAATTGTCCTCACAAAAGTGACAAGGTAAGAGTTGTCCAAAATGTACAGAAAGCAGAAACAATGGAGTACATGGGCAGAGGAGTACCAAGGATCTATGAAGCCCTGCACAATAAGAAAGTTGAGTTTCAATCACACATGATTGAAGTTGAAGGTACGATCAATAACCATGCCTTTACAATTTTAATTGATTCAAGGTCTAGCCATAGCTATATAGACCCTAAGGTAGTGAAAAGACTTATTTTTCCAAGAAGAAAGCATGGGAAATCATGGTTGGTACAGTTGGATACATGAGCCAAGAGAAAAGTTGGTGAGTTGGTTAAATCATGTCGAGTGGGCATGAATGGGTTGTGTACCAAGGAAAATTTGAACATCTTGTCGTTGGGATAATATGATTTCCTAGTTGGTATGGATTGGTTGGACCAACACCATGCCAGCTTATACTGCCATAACAAGGCATTCACTTGCTTGGATGAGGAAGAAAATTCGAAAACAGTCTAAGGAATTCGTAGGGCATTTACTGTCTGGGAAATCTCATCAATGCAGTTGAAGAAGTGCTACAGGAAAGGCTTTCAAATATTTGCAGCCCATATGGAGGAAGGATCTAAGGATAAGGTGCCAAATTCGGAAGATCATGTAGTCCTGGAAGATTTTGAAGATGTTTTCAAGGAGGTACCAAGACTACCTCCAAAGAGAGATATTGATTTATCTATTAATTTGATGCCAGGAGTAGCTCCAGTATCAAAGATTCCTTATAGAATGAGTACACCAAATCTGAAGGAATTGTAAATGCAGCTTGAAGAACTTCTGAAGAATGGGTATATATGCCCAAGTGTTTCACCTTGGGGTGCCCTAGTATTTTTCATGAAAAATAAATATGGGACATTGATATTGTGCATCGAATTCAGATGGTTGAACAAAGTAACGATAAAGAACAAGTATCATCTGCCAAGTATTGATGATCTCTTTGATCAATTGAAGGATGCAAAGATATTTTCAAAGATAAATATCAAGTCAGGATACCATCAAGTAAGATTAAAGAGGAAGATATTAGCAAGACTTCCTTCAGGACAAGATATGGTCATTATGAGTTCACAGTGGTGCCATTTGGGTTGTCAAATGCACCAGTTGTTTTCATGTGCTTAATGAATGGTGTTTTCCGGGAATATTTAGACATGTTTGTCATTGTTTTTCTGGATGACATCCTTGTATATTCTAAGTCAGAAGAAGAGCATGAGAATCATTTGAGGATGGTGATGGAAGTTCTAAGATAACATCCATTGTATGCCAAATTGAGCAAATGCTCATTTTATCAAAACAAAATTCAATATTTGGGGCATATCATATCTGAAGAAGGGATAGCAATGGACCCTGAAAAGATTGAGGCCATTAAAGGGTGGATAACACCTAAGAATGTGACAAAATTCAGATCCTTCATGGGTCTACCTGTATTCTACAGAAGGTTCATTGCATGGTTTTCAAGAATAGCTCACCCCATAACTTCCATGCAAAGGAAGGGGAAGAAGTTTCAATGGACAAAAGAATATGAAAAGAGTTTCCAACAATTGAAGAAACTATTAACCAAATGAAGAGTGCATATCCGAAAGAAGATTTTGTGGTTTGCACAAATGCATGCAAAGAAGGACTTGGTGGAGTCCTTAACCAGTATGGGTTTGTTGTATGTTATGAATCAAGGAAGTTGAAAGATCATGAAAGGCTCTATGCCACTCATGATTTAGAATTGGCATCCATAGTGCACACTTTGAATAAGTGGAGACACTACCTCATGGGAAAGAGGTTTGAGATGAGGACAGACCATAATGTTCTGAAGTATTTGTTTGATCATCCTACTTTGAATGCTAGGCAGAGTATATGGTTGGAATTCCTCTGTGAGTATGACTTTGATATCAAGCATATCAAAGGAAAGGAGAACAAAGTGGCTGACAAACTCAGCAGGAGAGTGCATGAACTACATGCTACAACCATTAGCATGTATCAGATGGATCTCAAAGGTAGAATTTTTGAAGCTGCAAAAGTAGATTTGTGGTACATGGAATTGGTAACAAAATTGTAGAAAGGTCAAATGCAACAGAAGGTTGAGGATTATGAATTGAGAATTGATGGAATTATCTTGTACAAAAATAGATTTATGTACTAGATTCTATGGAATTGAGGAGTGTTCTTTTAAAAGAGATGCATAATGTGCCTTATGCAGGACACCCAGGATATCAGAAAACAATCTCAACAGTCAAAAGCCAATATTATTGGTCAAGCATGAAGAGGGAGATTGTTGATTTTATTGCTAAATTGTTGGAATGTCAAAGGGTCAAGGCTGATCATAGACACCCAGTTGGGTTACTACATCCATTACCCATTCCTGAGTGGAAATGGGAAGTGGTGACAATGGATTTCATCACAGGATTTCCCAGAACAAGCAAGCAACATGATGTAATCATGGTAGTGGTGGACAAGCTTACTAAAGTTGCCCATTTCATTCCTATGAAGACTACTCATAAATCACCTAATGTTGTTGATATTTATATGAGGGAATTAGCACACTTGCATGGCATACCCAACACAATTGTGTCTGACAGAGACTCAAATTTACATCAAAATTATAGAAGGGGTTATTCAAAAGGTTTGGAACAAATCTAAACTTGAACACTGCTTATCATCCTGATTTTGATGGGAATACAGAGAGGGTGAACCAAGTGATAGAAGATATGTTAAGATTGTATGTGATGGACAAACCATCTAAATGGGAAGATTATCTACACTTGGTAGAATTTTCCTACAACAACAGGTATCAAGCATCACTGAAGATGAGCCCATTTAAATAACATTATGGAAGAAAGTGAAACACCCCAGTAAGCTGGGAAAACCCAACTGATAGGGCAGTGGTTGGGCCAGAGTTTCTCAAGCAAATGGAAGAACAAATGTTGAAGATTAAACAAAATTTGAAGGCTACCAAAGACAGGTAGAAAAGTTATGTTGATAAGAACAGAACTCACAGGGAATTTAAAGTAGGGGATCATGTATTCCTAAGAGTGAAGGCCAACAAAAGCTACCTGAAGCTGGGAAATTGTTCAAAGTCGACAGCTCGATATTGTGGGTCATTTGAAATCCTAGAGAGGATTGGTCCAGTATTATATAGGCCTGCATTAACTGCATGCATGTCTATACACAATGTATTTCATGTGTCATTTCTTAAAACGTATGTACATGAAGTTAATCATGTTATTGATTGGAATGTGATTCAGGTGGAGTAGGAAAGCGCTTTTCAAGTGCATCTGGTGTGTATACTGGATCACAAAATCACTAAGCTCTGGAATCAATCCATAGGGATTGTAAAATTTTAGTGGACCTGGTATGATCCTGAGGATGCAACATGGGAGCATGAAGATGTTATGCGGGAAGAGTACCTACATCATTTTCAATATTTTGACAATCTTGTTGATATTATGTAAATGACTTGCACTGAGGACAGCGCAAAAATAAGGGGAGGGGATTGTAATACCACAAGGCAGATCCCCTGTGAAATGTAATCATGTTTTTAGGATGGTGAGCCAAGTAATTATAAGTTGGTAGGATTTATGTGTTTATTAGGCCAAAGAGCCTAGATGCTAAGGTCATTGTGCATGATTTTTGTATATGTAATTATGCAGATTATTAATAAAATACATCGTTATGTGTAGACCGACCACGAAGAAAGAGTGTTGAAGGAAAATATCCCTGCGGACAGGTAGATCTCCTCAAAGAGATAGACTCTTAACTCTAGGACAGAAAGTGATTATCATGGTCACTGACTTCCTTTTAGATCTAAGTGGACTAGTGTGTGAGAAGGAAGGAGAAAAGAAGTACCTTTTACATGTGTTCGTCCCTGTATGCTCTGAGTTGAGCTCCAATCTTTCGCTCCTCGATAAGCCATGTAGACAAACAAAGTACGAACACTTCCTACTCTATCAAGATTTGTCCGAAATAGGTCTATCTACTAAAGAGACAAATTTATGTGAGATTGAACACGAATTAGAAAGAAACAGGCCAAGCAAATTATATTAATGAGGACAAAACATTGCTTGCAGCCATAGATGGATTGCAGCAGTTTCGTCAAGTCCTCCTTGTCTACCCCTTGCCGAAAAGGTCCACGATCTGAATGACAATAGATTTAATGATTTCTCCCTATGAGATCATAGGTCTCTTGCTTCCAAAACATCTATGTTCCAGCACCACTTATAAGATCATAAGTTTGGTGTGATTCTCCTTTTTCCAGTCCTCTTTCACCATTAGAAAGCTTGCTTATATAGCCTTGGGGAGGCTCAACAACTTGAGATATCCTTGGGGAAGTTGAGGATTTGCCTCCTTCAGTTGAGGATCTGCCCTAAGATCATGGCTGGAATAGGGATTCGAATCCAACTACCTTCCAAGAATGAAAGGATCCTTCCCCCATTCATCTCAACAACTTAACTACTGCCCAGAATAGGTAGCGCTCCCTCAAAAGGGCCATCAGAGCACTACAACGCTCCCCAGTAGGCTTAAGTGGGGCGTCAGTGCTCCTAAAGACACCAGCGCTCCCTCAAAAGGGCCAAAGGAGCTTTATAACGCTCCCAGACAATGTAAGGGGGAGCGCCAGCGCTCCCAAAATAGGTATAGGGGAGCGCTCCCCTCCAAAAACTCAGTTTTTGAGGTGCTTTCAGATGGAAAAAGGTTTGTAAGCCTGCTAACTCATTTCTCCTCTTCCAAATAAATTGTTTGAGGTGTTTTAAGTGTCCTCCTCATGTCATTATAGGCACGACATAGGCATCATGGCAGCATGCTTTCTTTGACACTTGCGACACTTGTGAGAAAAAAATGACACTTGCGAACCTTGTAATGATGACACTTGCGACACTATCAAAGTGAGTATTTTTTATGTGTAACAGATTGCCCCCCAAAGTATGAAGTTAGAAGATAGGAAATGATAACTGAAATGCTTTGTAGACTTTCAAGCAAGGGTATAGACGCAGAGAACCTGACAAAAGCTGCACACAAACATCCAACAAATATTATGACATATTTCAAACCCAAGGCAGGCATACCTATGCTTGGGTGATCAAGACTTGCAAGATATGGCCGCCATAAAATACACTATGGATCCATAATTGTATTGATAAAAAGGTATAACCGCTGAAAATACACTGTGGATCTATACACCCATGACCTAAACTGATCATAGCCACGAAGAATACACAGTGGATCTACGATATGACAAGACATAGCCACAACCAATACAAAGTGGATCTATGTCACAGTATATGTGTCATTTTTCAAGAGAAACTCCATCACAACCTAGGCAAAGTACATATCAAAGTGATCACTCAACCCAGGTTCTTCTTACCGATCCCGATGTAGTACAAATCTAACCATGTGAATAGATGTTCTGATGTCGAACATGGCAGAAACCACTTGATTACTGGTCAATGATGTAAACCGTTAACAAGCACGAGGGAGATCACTATTAATGTCAATGATTCCCAAAGTACCCTAGTACATTCCAACGAATGTGAATGGATGAGCTGAAGTCGAATATCCGTGGAATCATCCGATTAGAGGTCAATGATGTAAACCCGCTGTCAGACATGAGGAGGCCTATCATTGAGGCATGCAGGTCCCAAAGTACTAACTGGTTTCTAAGTCTAATTCCTAGATAATGTGTTGAATTCGACAGGAATAGGCTTGTCGAAGGAGGGCCTTGATGTATCCCCCATCAACGACATGAAACAGACACAGAGATGTAATTGGTAGAGAAAAAGAACATGGACTGACATGGGTGTTGAGACAAGATATTTGTGATGGCTGACTCTTGAGGTGGATACTTCCCTTGAACACTGAGGCACAATGGCAGAAACATGACATGGACCAAAACTTGACGATGCAGTGGATGTTGTGACTTACATCAGGTGACCCAAAGGAGTGAAAGGAACTCAAATATTGGCTCAGTGCATAGGTTCATCGGATTAAGATGTGTGCAAAGACAAAGTGTCGTGTTCAAGGGTGACTCTAAGAGTTACTTGGTAATGTTCTCAAAAAGAAATTGCTTGGCTTTCTTCTTTCAATTTTTCCCCCATCCAGATAGACGAGTACCTCTTTTTAATTTAATGAGCTCGAGGAGGATAACACATGCTCAATAAAACTCACCTTCGGTAAGTTCCTCTTCCTTTGTTTAATGAACTAGAAGAAGTAAGGGTTCGGTCCCGTATGGGCCTGTCGATGTTTGTTTTAGCGAGTCCAAAGACAAAAAAACTCGAAGGTTTTTCATGATTATAGAGTCTGGAAAAACACTTAAAAGAGAACTCTCTTGGTTCCTTTTTCGTAAAGTAGTCTGATGAGACCGAAAAAGAGATAAACTATCGCTCAACAGATGTTTTCTTCAAATACTTTAACGAACGTGAAGAGAACAAGGTTGCTCGGTAATCTTTTCATGTTTAGAGAGTCTGAAAAGAACTTAAAAATGAATCCAATGTTGTCCTTTTTCATAATGTTAGTCTCGCGAGGCCGAAAAAGAGATAAATTATCACTCAAAAGACACCCTTTCAAACCATTTAATGAGTGGGAAAGGAAGCAAGATCACTCGGCAATCTTTTCATGTTTAGAAAGTCTGAAAAGAGCTTAAAGGAGACTCCAGGGGGTTCCTTTTTCATGTATCCATACAGGTCCAAAAAAAGAGATAAAAGTCTACCCGGATGCATTCTCATCTATTTACGAGCACGAGAAAGAACAAAGACTAAGCTCGGTATGCCCCCAGCATGAAAGCTAGTGTCTTAACTCCAGAATGATCAGCAAAGGCTGGAGACATGCCCTCCAAGCTTTGATTCATTCACCGGCTTTGATGTCATCACCAATTTCTCTAGTAAATGAGAAAAAGGAGAAGGGTGGATGAAAAGAAGGTTCAAGAGAGGTGATTGTTTCATTTTTTAACGAGCTTGACACAGGAAAAGAACTATGCTCAGGACCTCTGTTTCATTTTTTAACGAGCTTTCTAGAGAGAAGAGAAACTATGCTCGTGGTCACTTCTTGATCATGGCTTCCGAGCGGATAATGCTCTGGAAGGGTACCATGTCAATGGATAAAACTCGGTCATGGCTTCCAAGAGATCTTCGTCGGATGGAAGATGATCACTCTGGAAGGAACATATGTCGAGGGTCATGACAGGGGTAAGGAGATCAAGCTCCAATAACCCTACCGAAGAGATCACCATGTCAACTACCGGATCCAAATCATCGGAAGTTGAGGTCATGGGAGACAACGCCACATAATTGACATGCGGTGGGGGCGATACTATCTGCATATAGGAACCACTTAGGGAGTTAACCCAGTCAGGGCCAATGAATGAAAGTTTATCAATAGTCACAATTCTTCCATTGTGAGGGAAAGATATCACACGGAAAAGGGTGGATACAAGAGATTTCATAGCATAGACATAATCCCGCCCAAGGAGTAAAGTGAAATCCAACGGGTCTCGGACTACCATGACATCGATAAAGACAGCTTTCCCTCCCAAAGTTACAGGAAACTGAGGAAGGATCCCTAAAGGTTGACTAGTTCTTCTGTTAAAAGCTAACAGATTCTTTGTAACCGGTGCAAGCTGCGGACAACCCAAAGCATACCAAGCAACAGAAGACAAAATACTAATGGACGCACCTTCATCTATCAGCGTTTTAGGAACATCCCGACCATGAACCTGTACTGTAATCTGGAAAGGAATGTGAGAGGGAAGACGAGGTCCAGTTAGCACACAACAATAAAAAAGGATGTCTTCAGTACTTGGAGGGGGTTTCGCAGGAGAAGGAGGAATGCCCCTCGGCACGGTAGAGTGTGTATTAACGAGAAAAACATCGGCAGTATCGGGTTTACTCTCTAGAAGGGGAGTAGGATAAACCGATGATTGGATCGGATCAACCAATGGTGGACTTGGATAGACCACTTTAGCACTCTTCAGAGGAAGAGTGGGACTGACCAAGGAAGGGACTGGATCATTCACTTTGACATTTCACAATGGAGGAATGGGATCAACCGATGGAGAAACTGGATCGACCACTTTGGCACTCTTCAGATGAAGGGTGGGATTGACTGAGGAAGGGACTGGATCAGTCACTTTGACATTCCTCGATGGAGGTATGGGATCGACCGATGGTGAAACTGGATCGACCACTTTGGCACTATTCAGAGGAAGAGTGGGACTGACCGAGGAAGGGATTGGATCAGTCCTTTTAGCATTCTTGAATGGAGGAATGGGATCGATCGATGGTAGAACCGAATTGACCACTTGAGTTTCATTCTCCAAGGGAAGAATGGGGTCAACGGCTGGAAACAGATCGACCACTTTGGTTGATCAAAATCTGGACCAGGGGGTAAAAATTTGCTCAATTTTCAAAGTGCTCGGAATGCGACGAAAATGGTACCATTTCGTTTGTCTCGTCTTCCTGATTTCGATGGTATATTTACTTTCTCAAACGGAGTCCGTATGGAGAAGATATAGCGATCTGTTCACCGAGCCAAACAGGAAAAAAATTTAATGTTGACTGTACCTGTCCGTACAGTCCGTACAGGACACGTGTCAAGTCCATACAGTCTGTACAGGACACGTGGCAGGACCGTACAGCATACGTGGCTGGTCTGTATAGGACACGTGGTGGCTCCAGGGAGTGACACATGTCAGGAATTTTTGGAATTTTGGGCGTACGGTTGACCAATTTGGAGGTGACACGTGTCACCACTGGAAGGGTGACATGTGGCATGGGATGACGTCAGCATCCTACGTGTCGGCTGACATGGCAGGTTGACGCAGCAGGTGACTGGATCGTACGGTGATGACGTGGCACGCGTTTAATGGTTGACTGCTGGCGAATGAGGAGACGGCACGTGTCATTTGTGTGGTGAATGGTATGAGGGCACGTGGCCCAATCTATGGGCACCACGTGTCCCTCGTTTATTGGGTAATGGTTCGTTGTGTAAAATTTTGTGAGTCCACCGGATTCGAACCGGGGACCTCCCACACAGCCCACGTCTTCACCCGACTGCCCGACCATTAGGCCACCCATTGGTTCTTATTATATTTATGTAAATGAATGTATTTGAATTCAAATTTTTGTATTTTGGGCGGGGGGGTCGGGCCGAGGCTTAGCCCCGGCCCGTGGACATTGGTATAGTGATATGACCATACATTATATTGCACGCGGGTTTATATAATCCGTGGTCCATTGTATAACTATACAACAAAATTTAAATATTGTGTGTGGTTGTATATTCATGTGGGGTTTTAAAATGTTAGCCCACGGTTTTGCGTGTTTAACCATATGACCATAGTTGGAGCGCAGAGTTGGTTTCAAACGGTTGGCACGATTTTAAAACCGTTGGCCCTTTCTATTTTAGCCCGAGGTCGTATGACCATATGCCCGAGAGCTAGGCGGTTGGGGGCTGGAGGCGCCCTAACCGTCCTACAGTTTGCATGGTTATTCAGAACCACTCAGTGCTGGGTTTAAATGTGCGTTTTGGAGCGTGTTCTTGGTTCATGCACACAGAGGTGCGTTTTGTAGAGCCAGTTCCAGCAAAGTTGAAGGAGGAAGATGGAGGAGGCCTAACTTCTTCATCGTTTGGCCGTTTGAGGTGTCGTAAAAGCCCAGCCAGAGGTTTTTGGACGTACTGGATCCATTGGTGCCATTTTCACAGCCATTTGAAGACTTCTTCTGCAAGTTTTTCACCATTGAAGTTTCAGGCAACTCTAGGGAACTTGAAGCCCTCTTTGATGGAGGACATGGTTTGGTGAGCCTATGTTTGTTTTCTGTGATTGAATAATCATTTTTGGCTAATTGATATGCTCTGAACACATTGGGACATGTTTCAGAGGCTTTTGAGGACTTTTACAGGTGTTTTGTCCAAAGAGAAGCTCAGGGAAGCTTATGGCCACATGTAGAAGAGGTCATGCCCGGATGAGCCATGATCCGTTTTCAGAGTTGTATTAGTCATTTTTGGGGTTTTTATGTGTTCTGATGTCAATGGTGTAGTCTATTTTTCCATTTGAGTTGAGCAGTAGCTTGTAAAATAAATTTTGACTAATTAATCCCAAAGAGCCAAGTCCATTATGGAGGCTCAAGCAGATGTAGCCCGGAGGGGGGTGAACTCCTTTATCAACTCGTTCTTGTTGTGAGTTTGATGGTTTATTTGCTGCAAGTATTGTTGCTATGTATTTATTTGAAGTACATATTTAACCATTTACAAGAACATTTCCTCATACATAAACATTTAAAGGAAGAATCATGAACTTAACACATAAGTTTATATTGCATATTTATACACATGAAGCAAGGTCCTGTAAAGTTTATTTTAATGAAGTAGGGGTGCTTGCATAGCATAACAAGTCAGCCTTCTATTTTCAGATCAGGTGGTATCAGAGCACAAGTTTGTTTTGTTCAGGTGTTTTCCATTGATAGCTTGAGATTTAGTTATTGGTTTTTGTGCAAGTTTTGTGTTGAAGTTGAAATCTTGCAAAGATGGCAGAAGCTTCAAGTAGTGATAGTTCTCATACATTTTCATTATCTAAAAAAGAGTTGGTAACTATAAAATATTTGATGAAAGAGATGTATGATAATAAAATTTCCCTTGGAGAGCAGTTGATGGCCATGAAGCAGGAGAAAGACCAGCTTTTGCAAAGGTTGCATGAGATGGAGATTCAACTCCATGAGGCAAAGGAAACCCTTACCAAGTACATGCATGAACATAAGGTATGCAGTGTCAGTTTATCTTCTAATTCCTCTAAAGATGAATGTTTTGGTGGTTTTGAGAATCACACAAGGGGAATAGGGTCCAAGTTGTTGTTTAAAATGGGCTATGAAGGTAAAGGTTTGGGCAAGCATGCACAAGGCATTGTTGCGCCTATTGTTGTTGAAGAAAGACCCAGGTATTGTGGTCTTAGATATGAATGAAGAGATGGAGCATATTCCAAAGTTGTGGAGACAAAGGAAAAGGTTTCGAGCATAAACTTTTTTTCGAGTTCACCTCCTCAAGAAGGCTTTAAAGGTGAAAGTTCAAGAACTTTTGTTGAAAGTTCGATCCCTTCAGCATGCAAGGCTTGTGTTCACAAAGAATGCAAATGTGTGGAACAAGAAAGTTGTGACAGTGATGAGGACAAGAACACTGTTGATGGTCTTCAAAGGAGAGTTTGTAACTCTTTAGATTCACCTCCTCACAGAGGCGATAAAAGTGAATGTTCAAGGTATAATTCCTCTTATCATTCAGTTGCATTTGATTATGTTAAGCATAATAACTTTGCATGTAACAATGGAAGAAAGAATCCATGTACCTATTGTGGTTTGTATAACCATCATGTTTCCAAGTGTTGGAAAAGATTGGCCAATTGCAGGAAACTTGATAAGCAAAGACAGCGTGAAAAGAGGATGCAAAAGGTTTGCACTCATTGTTAGAAGCAGGGTCATCTCATTGACCAATGTTGGACATTGCATCCAACTACTCATCCACAGCACAAGAAGCAGTTGGATAAAGAGTTTGGCAAGAATGGAAGAGGAGATTCCATTATCGATGTGAGTCAGGATGATTCACAAGAGGACGATGTTCAGCAGAAAAAGTCACCGTTGAGTTGGCTTGGTAAGAAATGGTTGGATTTCTTGAGCAAGTAAAGCTTGCGTTTGTCTGTTATAAATGCACTTTCCAGTGTTATGTGTGCATTTATGGGAAGCATGATAAGTTGCAGCCATTTATATTTTGTATTCAACTCTTAAGTACCCATATGTTTCGAGGTTGTACTTATGTTTGTATTGGAAGGAGAGTTGAAGAATCATGAACATGCATTTATTTTTATGTATGTGTAATCAGCGAACCTGGTGATGGTTCATCATGAGTGATTCATGATTGTGTTTGTCGACTTGTCAGTTTGGGAAGGTTGATGTTTCAATGAGTCTCGACTGGTGTTGATGATTTTCTGACGACTATGTTGTGTCGATCGTGTTGTTCGACTTGTGATTAGTCGATGGTGTTTATTGACTTGAAAGTTGATTTTGAAAACACCATGTGCTTTGATAAAGTACGAGATGCGACAGTTTTTTTGAAGAAAAAAATATTTTGTTGGCATCATTTTCAATCTTGTATGATTTGTTTTCAAGATTGATGGTTTTCTTGGCTTGTGACAAGATGTCGCAGGAAGGTTTTTGAATCCATTGGAGAGCTAATTTTGTTGACGCCAAAGAGTTCGAAAGAGGGACTTGATTCTCAGTGGGAAGGTTGGCAGTCTTCCAAGCACAGGGAGAGCAGTGGGTCAGCAGCAGCCAGAGAGCAATGGTTGAAGGACGTAGCCAGTTGCAGTGCACGACATGTCAAAGTGTTCAGGTGATTGTCGAAAAGATTTTGATATGACTTGAAAGTAGACAGATAAGCTTTTGTGGGTCCAAAATCCTTTCAGTGGGAAGGTGTGATCAAAATCTGGACCAGGGGGTAAAAATTTGCTCAATTTTCAAAGTGCTCAGAATGCGACGAAAATGGTACCATTGCGTCTGTCTCGTCTTCCTGATTCTGGAGGTATATTTACTTTCTCAAACGGAGTTCGTATGGAGAAGATATCGCGATCTGTTCGCCGAGCCAAACAGGGAAAAATTTTGATGCTGACTGTACCTATCCGTACAGTTCGTACAGGACACGTGTCAAGTCCATACAGTCCATACAGGACACATGGCAGGACCATACAGCATACGTGGCAGGTCTGTATAGGACACATGGCGGCTCCAGGGAGTGACACGTGTCAGGTATTTTTGGACTTTTGGGCATACGGTTGACCAATTCGGAGGTGACACGTGTCACCACTGGAAGGGTGACACGTGGCACTAGATGATGTCATCATCCTACGTGTCGGCTGACATGGCAGGCTGATGCAGCAGGTGACTGGATCGTACGGTGATGATGTGGCACGCGTTTAATGGTTGACTGCTGGAGAATGAGGAGACGACACGTGTCATTTGTGCGGCGAATGGTATGAGGGCACGTGGCCCAATCTATGGGCGCCACGTGTCCCTCGTTTATTGGTTAATGGTTCATTGTGTAAAATTTTGTGAGTCCACCGGATTCGAACCAGGGACCTCCCACACAGCCCACGCCTTCACCCGACCACCCGACCATTAGGCCACCCATTGGTTCTTATTATATTTATGTAAATGAATGTATTTGAATTCAAAGTTTTGTATTTTGGGCGGGGGGGTCGGGTCGGGGCTTAGCCTCGGCCCGTGGACATTGGTATAGTGATATGACCATACATTATATTGCGCACGGGTTTATATAATCTGTGGTCCATTGTATAACTATACAACAAAATTTAAATATTGCATGCGGTTGTATATTCGCGTGGGGTTTTAAAATGTTAGCCCATGGTTTTGCGTGTTTAACCATATGACCATAGTTGGAGCGCAGAGTTGGTTTCAAACGGTTGGCACGGTTTTAAAACCGTTGGCCCTTTCTATTTTAGCCCGAGGTCGTATGACCATATGTCCGAGAGCTAGGCGGTTGGGGGCTGGAGGCGCCCTAACCGTCCTACAGTTTGCACGGTTATTCGGAACCGCTCGGTGCTAGGTTTAAACGCATGTTTTGGAGCGTGTTCTTGGTTCATGCACACAGAGGTGCATTTTGTAGAGCCAGTTCCAGCAAAGTTGAAGGAGGAAGATGGAGGAGGCCTAACTTCTTCATCGTTTGGCCGTTTGAGGTGGCGTAAAAGCCCAGCCAGGGATTTTTGGACGTGTTGGATCCATTAGTGCCATTTTCACAGCCATTTGAAGACTTCTTCTACAATTTTTTCACCATTTAAGTTTCAGGCAGCTCCAGGGAACTTGAAGCCCTCTTTGATGGAGGACATGGTTTGGTGAGCCTATGTTTGTTTTCTGTGATTGAATAATCATTTTTAGCTAATTGATATGCTATGAACACATTGGGACAGGTTTCAGAGGCTGTTGAGGAATTTTACAGGTGTTTTTGCCAAAGAGAATCTCAGGGAATCTTATGGCCACATGTAGAAGAGGTCATGCCCGGATGAGCCATGATCCGTTTTCAGAGTTGTATTAGTCATTTTTGCGGTTTTTATGTGTTCTGATCTCAATGGTGAAGTCTGTTTTTCCATTTGAGTTGAGCAGTAGCTTGTAAAAGAACTTTTGACTAATTAATCCCAGAGAGCCAAGTCCATTATGGAGGCTCAAGGAGATGTAGCCCGGAGGGGGGTGAACTCCTTTATCAACTTGTTCTTGTTGTGAGTTTGATGGTTTATTTGCTGCAAGTATTGTTGCTGTGTATTTATTTGAAGTACATATTTAACCATTTACAAGAAAATTTCCTCATACATAAACATTTAAAGGAAGAAGCATGAACTTAACACATAAGTTTATATTGCATATTTATACACATGAAGCAAGGTCCTGTAAAGTTTATTTTAATGAAGTAGGGGTGCTTGCATAGAATAACAAGTCATCCTTCTATTTTCAGATCATTG
This sequence comes from Picea engelmannii, assembly GCA_009831015.1. NCBI lineage: Eukaryota > Viridiplantae > Streptophyta > Pinopsida > Pinales > Pinaceae > Picea > Picea engelmannii. The sequence goes on from ML805265.1 coordinate 309,644, forward strand.
GTGTCACTCTCTAACGGAAGAGTGGGATCGACCGAGGATGAAAACAGATTGACCACTTTGGTGTCACTATTTTGATGAAGAGCGAGGTTGATCGATGACGAAACTGGATCAGCTACTTGGGTTCGTGGTTCAATCGAGGAGGAAACTAGATTGGCCACTTGATCAACCGGACTGACCGGGGATGGAACCGGATTGACCAGTCCATCAACCAATGACGGGTCGAAGGAAATCTTACGATAACCTTTTGGAAGTTTAAGTTTTTCCAAAAGAGAAGAAGCCTCGTCCATGCGAGGAAAAAGGTGAGAGTAATGATTACCTTTACATAACATGCAAGGGAACTTGACAGTTTTCTTCTTCTTACCAACCTGAACACCACTAGTTGATGGGGCATCATTGACAAGACCGACAGAGGCCAATGATGTGGAGGACAACATTTCTAAGTCCTGGGTCAGACCGGGGCAATCCCTTAGAAAGTGGTCACCCTTACAAAGGTTGCAAGGGAATTTGGGTTTTGGATTCTTCATTTTAATCTTGTTGACCTCATCAACACTCCCAGTACTATTAAAAATAACTGGTTTCTTAGAGCCAACATCTGATGTTGTTGGGGTCTTTGTCATTTTCTGGTTCTTCTTCTTCTTCTCTTTCTGTTTCTTCTTCTTCTGATCAACCTGGCTACTTGCTTTATAGCTTTCACTAGGCAAAGAAGGAAAAATGGAAGGAGACATGATGGACGAAGAAGGTGAAAATTTGACATGAGGTTGATGTGTGGGTGGTGTATTGACATCCAAAGTATTAGGTGTAGTTGAAACATTGGGAGGATTCAAGATCACCGGAGTGGGGAACAACCAAACTGGTAATCCGATAGTGAGTCCTGGAAGACTCAGTGTGGCAACATATGGAGGACCAAAGTTTCCAAACGAAGGAAAGGTATAAGGTTCCCCAGAAGAAGGGGTTCCTCCATTGGTACTCCCAGGACTCGATGTTATTAACACTGACTCAACCTAAGTTCCACTAAGTAAAACAAACAAAACACACTACGAATCTGAGAAGTAATCAATCAAACAAACCTTCTTACGTTGAAACCACTAGTTGGTGATGAAATCCAACGTCGCGAGATCAAAATAGGAAGGGGCGGGGATAGAGCAGGTGGATCAGTTAAGTTGGCGACCTACTTAACAGACTTACACCTTGGTGCAAGCTTCCACACAGTAATTGTGGATTTACCCTCGAAGGAGCCCGAGTGAGTTTGACCAACGTCTATTCCAGGTATAGTGAGACTTCCCTTCACCATCACCTTGTGTGAGACCCTAAAGATTGTGGCTACTAAGGTCACCAACTCGTAGTCAGCCCCTGGGCGGGTATAGTCGATAGTCCAGTCGAAACGTATGGGCAGGATAACAAGTCTGAAATCAACTTGAAAGGCTCCCACACATAATCGTGGGTATACCTTCCAGTGACCCCCCATATACGATCCGACCACTACAAACAGTTGAACCACGGAGGGATAATCTCCGTAACTCACCTGAATGCGACCTCGTGCGTAACCCCTGTGTGAGAGGGGGATCCCAGCAAGACAATACGACAATTGGATTTGACTCTCCCTACCGCAAGATACTAATTTTGTTTGATAGCTTTGCAAAGTTATCCTTTCAACCTATTCCAAAGCCCTACACCTTAAACTAATGTAGGTTTGCTAACAAAGATGTAAAAAGTCTGATAAATTTTAGTTAAGCGTTGATTTTAATGGCTGTTGTTTACTCAGAGGGTGTATGAAAGTGAAACTGATGGAATGATGACTCAATTCCCAAAAATATGCATGAAATATGATAAGAAATCATTTCTTTTCAATGAATACCTATTTAAGGAAAAGAGGAAGAGTCGTTTTCACTATCAAACACTTGATAAGGAATGGCCTCAATCAAATTTGTTCTCAATCAAATCCAATATGATGCTACAACATTTCGGAAATGCAAACTAATCATTAAGATGTATTTTTGTCATTTTCATGCGAATGACGATCAATTCAATGAAAACTTGTCCTGCCAACTACCCTTTCAGATCAAGGAGATTCAGATAAGAATATGCAGATTTCACACAAACAACACACCCTTTTTTTGCGATCAAACAAGATAAAGAAAACCAAAAATGCAAAAGGAATGAGAAGGATATTGGATCATATGACCTCAAAGAACCAAATGAGAAGAGTTACAGACTTTAGATGTCCTCCACTAGAGTTCTCGCTCAGTCGGATAGGAGAGGAAAAAACAGTGGATCGATTTCAAGCTCTCAATAGCAAAAAATCAAAAAGAATGAAGAAGGGCATAAAATATGAACAACAAGGTGTTTACTTCTCAAGAGGAAGTAGGTTGAAGGAAGAATCATTGAATCACAAAGCAACTCAGCAAGTGAAGAAACAGGGTCTGGACCTCCAAAAATTGCAATTTTGGAAGAGATTTTGGGAAAAAAAGGGTTGGCGCTCTGGTATAAAGGCCACCATAGCATTATAAATCTCTGTCTAACACTTCCAAGGAGTGTTGGTTCTCTTCTAACATGGGCAGGGGGGCCCCAGGCTCAAAAAACTCACAAAAAGTCCAAAAAAACCAAAAAATTCAATGGAATTTTGACAATCAGGCTGAGTGTGATGGGGTAAAGAATCAATCAGCAAATGCAATCAGATATGAAGGGGTTAACAAGGTCTTACATCAATCAAACATCAATACAAGGTCTATGAGGAAAAATCAAAACCAAAAGTTTCGATTCGATTCCCCAATGGAGTCGTCGGTTTCTGTTGAAGGAAAATCTCCCTGCGGACAGGTAGCTCTCCTCAAAGAGCTAGACTCTTAACTCTAAGACAGAAAGTGCTTATCATGGTCACTGACTTCATTTTATATCTAAGTAGACTAGTGTGTGAGAAGGAAGGATAAAATAAGTACCTTTTACCGGTGTTCGTCCCTGCATGCTCCGAGTTGAGCTCCAATCTTTCGCTCCTCGATAAGCCATGTAGACAAACAAAGTACGACCACTTCCTACTCTATCAAGATTAGTCTGAAATAGGTCTATCTACTAAAGAGACAAATTCATGTGATATTGAACACGAATTAGAAAGAAACAGGCCAAGCAAATTATATTAATGAGGACAAAACATTGCTTATAGCCGTAGATGGATTGCAATAGTTTCATCAAGTCCTCCTTGTCTACCCCTTGCTCAAAAGGTCCATGATCTGAATGAAAATAGCTTTACTGATTTCTCCCTATGAGATCATAGGTCTCTTACTTCCAAAACATCTTTGTTCCATCACCACTTATAAGATAATAAGTTTGGTGTGATTCTTCTTTTCCAGTCCTCTTTCACCATTAGAAAGCTTGCTTATATAGCCTTGAAGAGGCTCAACAACTTGAGATATCCTTGGGGAAGTTGAGGATTTTCCTCCTTCAATTGAGGATCTACCCTAAGATCATGGCTGGACTAGGGATTCGAATCCAACTACCTTCCAATAATGAAAGGATCCTTCCCCCATTCATCTCAACAACTTAACTACTTCCCAGAATAGGTAGCGCTCCCTCAAAAGGGCCATCGGAGCGCTAAAACACTCCCCAGTAGGCTTAAGGGGGGCGTCAGCACTCCTAAAGACACCAGAGCTCCCTCAAAAGGGCCAAAGGAGATTTATAATGCTCCCAGATAGTGTAAGGGGGAGCGCCAGCGCTCCTAGAAGAGGTATAGGGGAGCGCTCCCCTCCAAAAACTCAGTTTTTGAGGTGCTTTCAGATGGAAAAAGGTTTGTAAGCCTGCTGACTCATTTCTCCTCTTCCAAATCAAATGTTTGAGGTGTTTTAAGTGTCCTCCTCATTTCATTATAGGCATGACATATGCATCATGGCAGCATGCTTTCTTTGACACTTGCGACACTTGTGAGCAAAAAGTGACACTTGCAAACCTTGTAATGACGACACTTGCGACATTATCAAAGTGAGTATTTTTTATGTGTAACAAAGAGTTATGGGGGACTAACATCCACTAGATAGGGAAAGGAATAGGGATTAGAGGCTTGGAAAGAGGGGCTAATATTGAGGGCTTAACCCAAGGGAATATTATAATGTATTCTTGAAAAGTACTAAAGTTGGGAAAATAAGCCCAGTTATCCTAAGTTCCTTTGAGGGGAGGAACAAACTCCAAGAGGAGAGGAGCATGCTCCTGGATAGACAAGTGTCACCTAGGAAGAATTCATATTTATGTGGGAAGTTCCACCTCTGGGGGGTCCACGAACCATTCTGGCCACCTGGGGAAGGGAGTTCAGTCTCACCATGGCAGCTCTCTCACGATTCTGCAAGCTAACCATTCTCACCATTTTCCTTGCTCGCTCTCAACATTCTAACCAGTCTAGCCATTTATTTTCCCACGATTTCATCCTCAGCATGTTGTTCATCCCTTGGGAAGTTCACACATGCACTAAACAAATGTGCACCCAGAGTCATTTCCGCCTTTGTGAACCTCTGTAGATGTTTGATTCGTTCCCTTTCCTCACCCGATTTTTGTTGGTTGTGGATTGAAGAGGTGGGTTCTCAGGCCCATGGTTGAAGAAGCAGGTTGTCAGGCCTATGAGCAACTCTCTCTCGGTGAGAGAGTTTGTTGGGAAGTGATTTATTTTGGAAGGAGTCCAGTACAAGCTACGGAGCTCTGAGAATTCCTGATCTGGCTTGTTGTTGAATCCCTGGAAGGGAAGTGGAGCATTCGATGGACTATGGAACAATGAAGGTGCATATTCGCGTGGTAGGATAGGCATGTGGGGAATGAGATTCTGTGAGAAATGGGCATAAGTAGGCTCCTTGGAGGGAATCCTTCCAGTTGCATAGTGTAGTTTCTCATAGTCTCAACCTAGGTCTAGGATTTATTTTCCCTGGGTGGAGTTTAATCCTAGCTCAGGGGTGACCCATTGCTGAGCATGATGACCAGTGTGGTCTAAGGCTAGGAGTTTCATGGAAGGTATGCACGTATTTGGTGGTCATATATTAAAATATAAGTACCAAATATTTGTTCTTTGTATGATGTGTATTGTGTACATGTGTCATAATGTTACCGGAATTGTCTTTGTTTATTGCATGTATGTAGTATTGTCGCTTCTGCATGAAATGTGTATGAATAGAATGTTGTGTCTATTAGAATTACATAATATATGTGTGTGTGTGTGTGTGTGTTTGTATGTGTGTGTGTGTCTCATAGATTTAATTGCATTAGCATGGCCTAGCCTGGTTAGGTCGGGGCGTTACAAAATGGTATCAGAGCTAAGAGAGATGTCCAAGAAGTGGCGTTTCCCAGCCTGTTGGTGGCTGGGGATGTTAAAAAATTGTATCAGAGCTAAGATATATTTCCAAGAAGTGGCGTTGCCTGGTTTATTCATGGTTGGGGACGTTACATCCTCAAAGGAGCCCCATAAAAACTACGTATTGTCTATAATTGTTCTAAACTGATAGAAAACTATTAATAAAACTATAAAAAACATAACCAAAATAAAATTTTAAACTAAGACACCTGTGTTGGCATGTTTACAAGAAGAGTGTTCTTGTCATTGATGGCAAGAATAGGAGTGATAGTGGCCTTCATATCGAGCACCGATGACATATGGACCATTGGATCGAGGAATGTCGTGGGTCGTCGATTGGACGAGAGCGGAGTTTGGAAATCGGGAAATGGAAGAAAGGAGGTGATCCAACTTCCGACATTGCAAAGTGCGAAGAGGATATCTGAGTCATTGGATCCATAGGACACATGGTGAGAGATCACCATTGCGCTGATTCGCAAATCAAGAAATCAGAGATAGGAGAAGCGAAAACTCATGAAGTCTGAGTTCATGAAGGTGATCACAGTCGTTGGCTGGCAGGAGAGTGTGGACTGTAGATCTGGTATTGTAATCTCAGGAGGATGAGCAACAGTGGTCGTCGGATAGAGCACCGAAGAGGAGATCTGAGTCACGGGATCCAGAGGGCACATGGCAGAGATCCACACATATCGAGGAAGGTTGTGGAATGTTGATCTAAAAGAAGGCAGTTCACAGTTCAGGAGTTCAGACATTGGAGAATGGAGGAGAGATAACTCGCTAGATAACGAAACACGAAGTCGCGAAGCACCTTTTTTATTAGCATGTGGTCATAGCCATATGTCACATCAGAAAATAATAGGGGAAGGAGATAGTGTCGCTTGGATTCACCTTGGAGTTTTAGGAGTTGGGAGAATCAAGGTGACTCAGAGAAAAATACTCAAAACACAAATTCCCAAAGCGCCCAGGAGATTAAGCCTCGGGTCATAGCCTGAGGTCATATGGAGAGAAGGGCCTAGTGGAAGGAGCTAGCATCTGTCTAGAGTATTCGCCGACTCGAAAATTGGGAAAAGGGAGTAAGTCACTCACGAGAGCTCGCGAAGTACAAAGTTGAGTAGTGTCTTTTTGGTTGGCATGTGGTCACAGCCAGTGGTCATGTGGAAAGGAACGTTGCGCCCAGTGATTTTTCACGTGGGTAAACTTCACGAGGACCTCTTGGAACTAACAGAGAACGATTGACTGTAACTGCTAGAGAAGCCAAAGAGACTCAGGAATCCACAAGAGAAGAAGGAGGGTCGCACTGTCAGAGAAGAAAAAGAGACTCGGGATAACCACTTGAGAAGAGGAAGAGGTGTTGTGTTAGCGAAACATGAAGAGGACTTGGCATGCAAATAAAAGGAAGAACACAGATCAGTAGGGGGTTGTTGTGTTTTCATTTTACACTATTCTGGAGGAGTGAAGAGATGTGTAGGTGAGAAAGAGAAGAGGTGTGGCGTAGCATATAGAAGTAGAGAAGTATTGCAGAACAATAAAGAGACAGCAAGTGGAGCCAAGCATAAACAGACAGAAGCAGAGAATAATTGCATAATAGAGAAGAAGTGGTAAGTGTTGAAACATATGGTATTATTCAAGAAAATATTTATAATTAGGGTGGTAGGGTGGTGCTATGGAGGATTGTATTCCTCTAAATTCTAGTTGGTTCTAAAATATATTTTGGGAGTTGGTGCTTCCATCTAGTAGGTGCTAGAGAAACTTGAGAGTTGGTGCTCTTTGCAAGTTGTAGCTTGCTATCAGAGGTTGTATCCTCATATTTGAGTTGGTTCTCAAATACTTTGATGTACATAAAAGTTGGAGCTTGATTGACATCCGAAGAAGAAGAGGGTTTCTCCCTTTATGGGTTTCCTCATTAAAATCAGTGTCTCTGTGTATTCTGTGTGATTGATCAAATATTGTATATCTATGCATGTTAAGTTATCAGCAACACATTAAATAATAATCTAGAAATATTCGAAAAAGAACAAGAAAAGTTTCAATCTTATATATATAATTGATTCACCCCCCCCCTCTCAGTTATTTTTCCAACAATTGGTATCAGAGCCGATGCCTTTGATCAAAGGTAGATCCATAATCTTGAGCATGACTAGTCATGAAGGAAATTCAACTAACAGATCCCCTCTATTTGATGGAACAAACTTTGCCTTATGGAAAATAAGGATGAGAACATATTTAATGTCCTTGAGTGATGATGTTTGGGATGTCATTGAAACTGGATATGTGAAGCCTGTAGTCTTGGCCTTAAAATATGATAAGATGGATTTTAGCTTTAATGCAAAAGCAATGAATTCCATCCTCAGTGGACTTCCAGAAGCTAATTTTGTCAAAGTCATGCACTGTGATTCAGCAAAATTTATGTGGGACGAGTTGATAAGTAGTTATGAAGGTAATGAAAAGGTGAAAGATGAAAAACTTCAGACTCACAGATTGAAATTTGAGCAGTTAAAGATGGAAGAAGATGAAGCTATCAGTAATTAATTCTTATGTATAAAATAACTTGTCAACACTATGAAAGGTCTAGGTGAAATGATAGATGAATATTTTCTATTCCAGAAAATATTAATATCTCTTCCTGATAGATTTAACTCAAAGGTCTATGCTATAGAGGAAATAACTGATCTTAAAACGTTGACACTAGATCAACCTCTTGGAACCCTAACTTCTTATGAAATGAGAATCACCAAAGGTAAATCCACTACAAGATACGCATCCTTTAAAGCAGAGAAACACACTGACTCCGATATAGATGAGACTGAAGAAAATTTTGTGAGAAAACTAATGAAAGGATCAGGCAAATACAAAGGTAATTTTCCCTTCAAATGTTTCAACTGTGGTAATATAGGTCATTTTTCATATAAGTGTCCTCACAAAATAAAGGATCAGACATATGACGATGAAGAGAAGCACAAACACAAGAAGGTCTATAAAGAGAATAATTTTAAGAAGAAAAGCCTTTCTGTAAACAATGATGACGATCCTTCAAATGATGAAAACAATGACTCTTTTATTGAAAGTAAAATAAATGATTTCATGCTAATATCTTTAGAAGACCTAAACACTAAATATACAGGAAGTGAGTTCATTTATTTTGAAGCAGTATTAGATCTTGAAGGAGAACTTGCCAGTGCCATGGAAGAGAGTGATAGACTCAGAGAAAAGAAAAGAAAACAAAAACAGTTATTGCTCAAGTATGAGAAAACATGCAATGAATCATCTGAAGAAATTTCTCTGTTGAAGGTTAAGTTAGAAGAAGCTAAGAAGATTGAAGACATCCTCAAACAACAATTGAAGGAATCCAAAACAAAAGGTGAAAAATTGGAAGCTAAAGAAGTGTCTGTTAGAAAAGATCTAGAGAAATTTCAAGCCTTATATCACCAGAATATGACAAGTATTAAATCCTCAGAAGGATTAGCCACCATTCTAAATCAACAAAGGAATCCAAAGTTGAAAACTGGTTTGTGCTATGAAGAGGGATCAAGTAGTGGTCAACGAAGAAACAAAGAATCCAACAAGTTTGTCAAATATACAACCATTGACAACAACAATCCTGCAGAAACAAAGGAAGATAATCAACCACCAAGGAGGAGTGAAGAAAAAGGTACCAGAACTGAATCTGTTGAAAAAATAAATAATACACCCTCTGCTCAAGGAAATCATCAGCATGGAAGAAATCAACCTACTCAAAAAAGACAGCCATTTTCCAAGTACAAAGATTTTTTCTATGGATATTGTTTTTACTGTTCTAACTTTGGCCAAAAAGTTATAAACTGTTCTTTAAGATTTAGACATGAGCAATCAAGACACCCTAGGAATAAATATCTGCCACAACAAAGAGTGAGACAGCCAAGTAACAAACAACCACGGACTACAAATCATGTGATGGCTGGGAAAAATATGAAGATTAAGAATAACAATCGTTATGACCCTTTATTCAATGAACCAGAATGTTACATCTACCATAATTATGGACATAAAGCTGCAGATTGTCGCTTAAAGAACTATAAGCCAGATTCAAATCACATAGTTGAAAACATCAAGGTTTGGAAGAAGAAATAAGATGACAAGTGTGGATTAGTGTTGTCATCTCAAAGACAAAATAACCCCTGTTATATTGACAGTGGATGCTCTAGGCATATGACAAGTGACAAAAGTAATTTTCTATCACTCAAAGAAAGTAAATCAGGAAATGTGACTTTTGGAAATGATGCTCCAGGAAATATCAGAGGTAAAGGTCTAGTAATCTTAAGTAATGGAAGAGGAAAATCTCAAGATGTATTATTTGTTTATGGATTAAGGCATAATCTTCTTAGTGTCATTCAGGTGTGTGATAGAGGATGTGAAGTCACTTTCACTACCAAGGATTGTAAAATAAAAACAGTAAACACAGGAGAGGTAATTGCAAAAGGGGTTAGAACTGAAAACAATGTCTATGTTCTAAAGGAAGATAAGGAGGAATGTCATTTAAGAAAATTTGATGAAAGTTGGTTATGGCACAGAAGGCTTGGACACCTGAATTTTGATCATATTGTCAAACTTAATAATGAAGGTGTTGTGAAATATCTTCCAAGAATATCTAATCCTCATAACTTTGTATGTGAATCCTATCAAATGGGGAAGTTGACTTGTGCTCAATTCAAATCTAAGAGTTTCACATATTCAGATAAACCGCTTCAAATTATTCATATGGATCTGTGTGGATCATCGCGAAAGGAAGGAACTAGAGGAGAACATTACTTAATGCTAGTCATTGATGACTTCTCCAGACCTACGTGGGTTGTCTTTCTGAGAGAAAAAACTTATGCGTTTGAGAAGGTCAAAAATTTTAAGGCATTATATGAGAATCAGACAGGAAGTAAGTTAAAGGAAATTCACTCAGACAGGGGAGGAGAATTTATGTCAAGATATTTCAAATAATTCTATGATAGACATGGAATTAAAAGAGAATATACTATTCCAGGTACTCCTCAACAAAATGGAATTGTAGAATGCCAAAATAGATCAGTTCAGCAGATGGAAAGGGATATGATGAGTGAAAGGGACATTTCACAAACCTTCTGGGTGGAGGATGTTCACATGGTTGTTCATATTCTGAACAAAGTGCAGCTATGGCCGAATAGTGATAAAACTCCATATGAGTTGTGGTTTGGTCGACCTGCATCAATCAAGCACTTCAAAGTATTTGGAAGTAAATGATACATCAAAAATAATGATGATCATATGGGAAAATTTGATGGTATAGTTGATGAAGGTATCTTCTTAGGATATGCAATGAACAGTAAAGGATACTAATTCTTTAACAAAAGAATGCATAAATTAGTAGATTGTATTGATGTTCAAATTGATGAAGAAGCTCATGTAAAAGATCAACAGAGAATAAGCACCAAGTCAGATGAAGAAGGTGATGAGAATAATGAAAATGAAGAACAACAAATCTCAAAGTCACAAGAAGATGATGAATTAGGTGGAGAAGAGACACCCAGACAAGAATATTCAAGACAATAATCAGCATCAAATCCTTCCTCTAGAATTACTGAAAAGAATCATCGTGCAAGTCAGATAATTGGTGAGAAAGACAAAGGTGTACAAACCAGGAGAAGGATAATCAAAGACACCAAGCAATCACATATAGCCTTCATATCCATGGTGGAACCTAAGAACTTTAATGAAGCCAGTGAAGATGTAAATTGGTTGAAATCAATGAATGAGGAACTGGATCAGATTGAAAAGAATGACACTTGGGAACTTGTTCCTAGGCCAACAAATAAAAATCTAATAGGATCCAAATGGGTCTAAAAAAATAAGATGAATGAGCAAGGAAATATTGTAAAAAAATAAGGCTAGATTGGTCTGCAAAGTGTATGCTCAAATAGAAGGACTGGATTTTGATGAAACATTTGTGCCCGTAGAAAGATTAGAATCTATTAGAATGTTTCTTGCCTATGCTTGTCATAAGAAGTTTAAATTCTATCAAATGGATGTCAAGTTAGCTTTTCTAAATGGAGATCTAAAAGAAGAAGTCTATATGGAACAACCAGAGGGTTTCCATATATCTGATAACCCTGAATTTGTCTGCAAACTGAAGAAAGCCTTATATGGGTTGAAACAAGATCCATGTGCCAGGTGTTGGAACAAATATTGAAATTTTGGCTTTCGGTAGCTTAGGAGGAAAAAAATTATAGTGTTTAGCTACCGAAAGTGCAGACTTTCGGTAGCTTAAATCTCAGTTTTCATATGCCCTTAATTGCCGAAAGTGTATTGGCCGAGACTAAGCACTCAAGCGTCACATGGAGGAAGAGCTCAAGAGGAGGCACAAAAAAAAAAAAAAAAAA
>ML805265.1:321387-371609 GCA_009831015.1 Picea engelmannii
AAAAAAAAAAAAAAAAAATGCAATAAGCAGAAATAAAATCACTAAAATAAGGTTTTACAAAATGCCACGTCATCATTTCGGGTTTCGACCATCAGAGGTTTGGTCGACGAAATTTTTGTTTTCTATTTCCCGAAACCCGAAATCCCGAAATCCTGAAATCGGGGTTTCGGGACTTTTGGTGGTTTATGATGCTCCAAAATTGCACTGTTAGCCACCGAAATCCAGGACTTTCGACAGCTAATATACCTTTGTTTTTGACGTGTTAGCCACCGAAATCGCAGACTTTTCATATGCAAAAAAGTGCCTCGGGAAAAAATCAGTTTTCTCAGCCATGGAGAGGCCGTTTTGTGCGCTCAAATGGTCGATTGACATATACAGATCCTAGGATTTCCATTGGTGCATTCATATTTTCATTTGGAGCTTGGGAAGGTAGTCAAAATTCCTCCAAAAGAGGAGGTTCGTTTTCCAAAATGTGGCATTTTTTACTGTGCTAAGTCATCATTTTCAAATAATGATTATGAGCAACTTGAATATCATTTTGAGAAACGGGAAGAGTTTTTGTGCCTAACACATCATAGATCAATAACCTCCCTCGGTTTTCCTACAGGTGTCACAGATTTGGAGAATCGAATCCATCTCCGAGCCTTAATTTTCGGATCTCAGAATTTCTCAGTTTGACACATATTTTTGAAAGGCATATATGGGGCAAATGGAAATGGATCTCAGGAAACTGAGAGAGGTTTTTGGTCAAAAACAATAGATGAAAAAAAACCTCTTTCATTTTATACATATCTATCAATATTCGAGAGATACAGAACCATAACCGCAGCCCCAGTTTTCAGTAGTTCGGCCCATTTTCTATGGCAGAAAGTTTCTGAATTTGATGGTAACTGTTGTTATCTTTTGGGAGGATTTCGACCTCAATAACTACATGAAATGAATTTTCATTTCTAGAGGGATTTATTTTGGAATCCAAATCATTTTTCAGTTATTCGAAAGGGGGTAGAAGACATATATTATTGTATCTTCTTGAAGAAAAAAGGGGGGAACAGCACGAAAGCCTTTTGGAGGTTGGGTTTGTAATGCATTCATTTTTAGCAAATATAGAACAGAATGCCAAGAGATTCTACACCTTGTAATGCATTCATTTTCTTCCTTCCATTCATTAATCCAGCTTGTAATGGTCACAATTCAGTAATACTTCTGCTGTAGCTAATTTAAAGTATTCCTTAAAGTGCAAGTTTTCCTCTTTTTTGCCGTGAGTAGAAAAAGACCTGCATCTTAATTGTTTTTCTTTATTTACAAGTTTTATTTGTTCATAGCTTTTCCTCTGTCTTGCTATGAGTAATACAAGACCTATGTTCAGATATTTGAAGTTTGGTGTTATTTATTCCATTGAAATAAAGAATAGACCTATCAGAATTAGATACCTAACTCTTTGTTTCAGTCTTCTTCATCTCTTATCCTCTATCCATCTTCTTTATTGAATCAATTAGACAAACGATGTCATGCCTCTTCGTTTCTGATCTATAAATGAGTGAAGGGCCTATTTCAGACCTAGTTCTAGAAGCCTCTTATGACTGATCAATCAACAAATTTTATTTCATTTAAAATGTGCCAAGGCTTGGCTCTATTACAGCCTAGAGTCAACTCTTGCGACAACATTTTTTGGCGTCGTTGCCAGGGACAGAGGACAAAGTTATCTTCCCTGGGATATGACAAAGTTCATATCTATCTCTTGATGGTGAACAAGGGATAGGCATTCAATTGGCTATGATCATTCACCTGGCGACTCCTTGGTTCGTAGACTCTACATGATTTTGTTGGCGACTCCACTGGTCTCAAATGTTGAATTCGTTGGTTGCTCGAATTGTTGCAAGGTTTGCCTCTCTGGACTTTACAAATGTTTATGGCTTTCCAAACACTATTCCAGACATTAAAATTTGGGAAGATGTCCTTCCTAAATTTGGAAAATATGAGAACGATAATCCCGGTCAACACTTGTTTGAATTCCACAAGCTCATGGAGGAATTAAATGTACATCATGAAGATGTCCTCATGAAATTGTTTATGTTTTCATTGGAAAAAGATGCTAGACTCTGGTATAAATCTTTACCCCATTCTAGTATTCCTTCATTGAGATGTTTTCACACACTTTTTCATCAACATTGTAAGAGGATATATTCAGCTGAAATCCTTTTTGAAGATTGTTGTAATATAGGATTCATAAGACAAAAAGATCATACAAATACTCTTGAAGAGGAGGAAGAAACAATAGAAGTTTCTCAAGTTGATGAAGATGATCAATATGAGGAAGAGTTGGCTCATAAAGAAGTTGGATCTTGTGAACATACTCAAGAAGAAGATATTCAGCATCACGGTCAACCTGCAAAGGAGATAGATGAATGATTGTTGTTTTATCCAGAAAATACAGAGACCACCTTCTCCTTTGACTAAAGAAGAGATAGATTTTCTCCTGCACAGCTATGTTGCAGCCCCTACTCACATAGATTTGCAGCTTTCACATAGTCCCGGATATGAGTGTCAAACTTCTTCCATTTCTGAAAATGTAAATATGTTTTTAAATGATGGCAGTCATGTATTTGATGGAACTTTACATGAAGTTAGTGAACCTATTTATGATGATTTCCTACTAGGAGATTAGATTTTAGACTCTGCTTTATTTCATGAAAAATATATGGTTGCCATGTTTAATGATCCTGAAGAAAGTTTGCTGTTCGAAAATGCTTTAGACTGTGATTTGCAGAAGTATGATTCTGAAATAAACAGTATGCCAGAGATAGTAACAAAGTGTCCTTTTCTTGAGAGATCCACAATTGATGTCCCGAGTTTTTGTCTGACTGATGACCCTCTTGAGTTATTTGCTGAACCTAAATATGATGAGTATAGTGATGATTATTTCATCATTATTGTAGAACAAATTGTTGTAGATTTTTCATGGAGGGATGGGGGTCTTCAGAAAAGATTGTGCCATGATTTTGGAGATGCCATTGTAGATGATCTTGAAGGGTGCTCAGATATTCTCTTCGATAATGATCCTGAGCATTATAAATCAAAACATAGAGTAGTCCTAGATGTTTTAAAACCTCGGGATGATATATTTTTCCAAGATCCTTTTGCTGATCTTTTAGATTCATTTAATGGAGGAGTATGTTATGTCATGGATATTTGGTCATAAGAATTGATGAAAGGTTTGAAAATTCATGATCACCAACAGGTCCAATGGGAGTTTTCAATTTCCTTTTTCAGCCTGCTCAAAGAAAGTGTGAGAAAAATTCAAATAAGTAGCCAATTATTGGATTAGCTTCACTGGAATTTTCGTATCATTTGATTTAGTGGGAATTTTTCAGTAGTTAGAGTAGGTGATGTATATAAATAAGCTTGACTTCAAGAATTAGATTACAGTGCTGGTTTTCAATATGTTTTCAGTTCAGTTTTGAATCCAGTATGGTTTTGTTTTAAAGCATTACGACTCCATAGCCCAATGGATGAATAAGCGATTTTTCGTTCTGAAAAGATGCAAGTAAAGTGACAGGGTTCAGAGTTTGATAAGGATGATTTCGGGTCGCCCAATGGATGAAGGCACTTGGTCTACTGTTCTTGGCGCTTTACAGGAAAGCACCATCCCTAGATGGAGTCTATGTTGGAATAAATATTGAAATTTTGGCTTTCGGTAGCTTAGGAGGAAAAAATTTCTAGTGTTTAGCTACCGAAAGTGCAGACTTTCGGTAGCTTAAATCTCAGTTTTCATATGCCCTTAACTGTCGAAAGTGTATCGGCCGAGACTAAGCACTCAAGTGTCACATGGAGGAAGAGCACAAGAGGAGGCACAAAAAAAAATAAAAAAAAATGCAATAAACGGAAATAAAATCACTAAAATAAGGTTTTACAAAATGCCACATCATCATTTCGGGTTTCGGCCATCGGAGGTTTGGTCGACGAAATTTTTGTTTTCTATTTCCCGAAACCTGAAATCTCGAAATCCCAAAATCGAGGTTTCAGGACTTTCGGTGGTTTACGATGCTCCGAAATTACACTGTTAGCCACTGAAAGCCAGGACTTTCGACAACTAAGATACCTTTGTTTTTGACGTGTTAGCCACCGAAATCGCAGATTTTTCATATGAAAAACAATGCCTCAGCAAAAAATCAGTTTTCTCAGCCATGGAGAGGTCGTTTTGTATGCTCAAATGGTCGATTGACATCTACGGATCCTAGGATTTCCATTGGTCCATTCATATTTTCATTTGGAGCTTGGGAAGGTAGTCAAAAGTCCCCTGAAAGAGGAGGTTCATTTTCAGAAATGTGGCATTTTTTACTGTGCTGAGTCATCATTTTCAAATGATGATTCTGAGCAACTCGAATATCATTTTGAGAAACGGTCAGTGGTTTTTGTGCCTAACACATCATGTATCAATAACCTCCCTCAGTTTTCCTAAAAGTGTCACATATTTGGAGAATCGAATCCATCTCCGAGCCTTAATATTCGGATCTCAGAATTTCTCTGTTTGACACATATTTTTGAAAGGCAAATCTGGGGCAAATGGAAACGGATCTCAGGAAACCGAGAGAGGTTTTTGGTCAGAAAAAATAGATGAACAAAAAATATTTCATTTTATACACAACTGTCACGATTCGAGAGATACAGAGCCATAACCGCAGCCCCAGTTTTCAGCAGTTCGGCCCATTTTCTATGGCAGAAAGTTTCTGAATTTGATGGTAACTATTGTTATCTTTTGGGAGGATTTCGACCTCAATAACTACATGAAATGACTTTTCATTTATAGAGGGATTTATTTTGGAATCTAAATCATTTTTTAGTTATTCGAAAGGGGGAAGAAGACATATATTATTGTATCTTCTTGAAGAAAAAAGGGGGGAACAGCCCGAGAGCCTTTTGGAGGCTGGGTTTGTAATGCATTCATTTTCAGCAAATATAGAGCAGAATGCCAAGAGATTCTACACCTTGTCACTGTCTAATTCCGTCTTCTTCCTATGTTATTGTTTCTGAAGTTTTCACCACTTCTCTTTCTTCCTTCCATTCATTAATCCAGCTTGTAATGGTTACAATTCAGTAATACTTTTGCTGTAGCTAATTTAAAGCATTCCTTAAAGTGCAGTTTTTCCTATGTTTTGCCGTGAGTAGAACAAGACCTGCATCTTAATTGTTTTTCTTTATTTACAAGTTTTATTTGTTCATATCTTTTCCTCTGTCTTGCTATGAGTAAGACAAGACTTATGTTCAGATATTTGAAGTTTGGTGTTATTTCTTCCATTGAAATAAATAATAGACCTATCAGAATTAGATACCTAACTCTTTGTTTCAGTCTTCTTCATCTCCTATCCTCTATCCATATTCTTTATTGAATCAATTAGACAAACGATTTCATGCCTCTTCGTTTCTGATCTATAAATGAGTGAAGGGCATATTTCAGACCTAGTTCTAGAAGCCTCTTATGACTGATCAATCAACAAATTTTATTTCATTTAAAATATGCTAAGGCTTGGCTTTATTATAGCCTAGAGTCAACTCTTGCGACAACACCAGGTATTACATACTAGATAAGTATCTTCAAGAAAAAGGGTTCAAGAGAGGAATAGTTGACTGCAATCTATATATCAAAACAGAGGATAATGATTTTCTCATTGTGCTGGTCTATGTAGATGACATCATCTTTAGAAGTAATAATGCTTCATTGGTACAATGGTTTTCTTCTTCCATGCAGTCTGAATTTGAAATGTCTATGATAGGGGAACTTTCATTTTTTCTTGGTCTGCAAATTACTCATAGGTCTGAAGGAATAGTTCTTTCTTAGGAGAAATGTTGAAAAGGTTTCAAATGGAAGATTCTACACCTGTGAGCACACCTATGGTCACTGGATGCAAATTAAGCAAGGATGATGACTCACTTGATGTTGATCAGAGTTCATATAGTTCTATGATAGGCAACCTGTTGTACATCACAACATCTCGTCTAGACATAATGCATGTTGTTGGAATAGTAGGAAGGTATCAATTTGCACCTAAACATAGTCATTTGATAGTTGTCAAAATAATATTCAGATACTTGAAAGGAACAATGAACTATGGCCTATGGTATCCTAGGAATCAAAAATTTCAATTATCAATCTATTTAGATGTTGATTGGGCTAACTGCATGGATGAAAGGAAAAGCATGAGTGGAGGTGCATTCTTCTTAGGACATTCTCTTGTAGCATGGTTGAGCAAGAAGCAAGGTTCCATTTCCTTATCGACTACAGAAGTTGAATACATTGCAGCTGCCACTTGTTGTACCCAAGTATTGTGGATGATTCACACACTTGCAGAATTGGAGGTAAATTATATTGCACCGATCCCAATTCACTGTGATAATACCAGTGCAATTAGTGTGTCAAAGACTCTTGTATTTCACTCCAAGACCAAGCATATACCCATCAAGTATCACTTCTTGAGGGAACATATCCAACATTGTTATTTCTTTCCATTATATTCCATCCAAAGATCAGATTGTTAATATCTTCACTAAACCGCTTGTAAAAGCTCAGTTTGAGTATCTACGCCAAAAGTTGGGTGTGACCCTGTTATCAAGTTAAAATAGTCTATCTGATCAGGGGCAGAGTGCTCATAGTATATCCAATCAAGGGGAGAGTCACTCTTAGTTTTTCTTTGACATTGATGTCAAAGGGTTAGAAAAAGGTGTTGTCTGGATGCTACAGTTGGAGTTCTAAGAATAATAGTGCAGCCTTTCAAGGTTGCCATCCATGCCAAAGGGGGAGATTGTTGGCATGTTTACAGGAAGAGTGTTCTTGTCATTAATGGAAAGAACAGGAGTGACAGTGGCCATTGGATCGAGAACTGATGATATATGGACCATTGGATAGAGGAATTTTATGGTTCGTCGATCGGATGAGAGTAGATTTCAAAAATTGAGAAACAAAAGAAAGGAGGTGATCCAATTTTCGACATCGCGAAGTGCAAAGTCCCGAAGTGTGAATAGGATATCTAAGTCATTGGATCCAGAGGAAACGTCGTGAGAGATCAACATTGTGCTAATTTGAAAATTTGGAAATAAGAGATAGGAGAAGCAAAAACTCGTGAAGTTCAAGTTCGCAAAGCTGATCACAGTCGTTGGATGAAAGGAGAGCATGGACCGTAGATATGGTCTCATAAGGTCAGTAGAAGGAGCGACAGTGGCCATCGGATTGAGCACCGAAGAGGAGATCTAAGTCGTGGGATACAGAGGGAACCTGGAAGAGATCCACACAAATCAAGGATGGTCATGAACCGTTGATCTAACACAGGGAAGTTCAGAGTTTGGGAGTTCGGACATCGGACAATGGAGGAGAGCTAACTTGCGAGATCATAAAACACAAAGTTGCGAAGCATATTTTTGATTAGCATGTGGTCACAGCCAGAGGTCACATCAACAAAGAATAGGGGAATGAGCTAGCATCGCTAGGCTTCACCTCAGAGTTTTGAGAGTTGTGAGAATCGAGGTGATTGTAGCAGAATACGTGAAATACAAAGTCGTGAAGTGCCTAAGAGATTAAGCCATGGGTCATAGCCTAAGGTTGTATGGAGAAAAGGGCCCAGCGAAAGGAGATAGTGTCCATCTAGAGTATTCATCGAATCGAAAATCGAGAAAAGGGAGTAAGTTGCTCGCCAGATCTCGCAAAGTACGAAGTCAAGTAGCTCTTTTTTGGTTGGCGTGTGGTCACAACCAGTGGTCATGTGGAGAGGAATGTTGCGCCCGGTGCTTGTTCGCATGGGTAAAATTTGCGAGGACCTCCTGTAACTAACAGAGAATGACTGAATTTAACTGCTATAGAATCCAAAGAGACTCAGGAATCCACCAGAGAAGATGGAGGGTCTCACTATCAGATAAGAAAAAGAGACTTAGGATAACCACTTGAGAATAGGAAGAGGTGTTGTGTTAGCGAAACATGAAGAGGACTTGGCATGCAAATAAAAGGAAGCACGCAGAGCAGTAGGGGGTTGTTGTGTTTTTTTTTACATTGTTCTGGAGGAGCGAAGAGGTGTGTAGGTGCGAAAGAGAAGAGGTGTGGCATAGCATATAGAAGCAGAGAAGTATTGCAGAACAGTAAAGAGACAGCAAGTGGAGCCAAGCATGAACAGACAAAAGCATAGCATAATTGCAAAACAGAGAATAAGTGTTAAGTGTTGAAACATCTAGTATTATTCAAGAAAACATTTATAATCAGGGTGGTAGGGTGGTGCTAGGGAGGATTGTAGTCCTCTAAATTCTAGTTGGTGCTAAAAGATATTCTGGGAGTTGGTGCTTCCATCTAGTAGGTGCTAGAGAAACCTGAGAGTCGGTGCTCTTTGCAAGTTGTAGCTTGCTAACAAAGGTTGTAGCCTCATATTTGAGTTGGTTCTCAAAGACTGTGATGTACATAAAATTTGGATCTTGATTGACATCCGAAGAAGAAGAGGTTTTCTCCCTTTATGGGTTTCCTCATGAAAATCAATGTCTCTGTGTATTCTATGTGATTGATCAAATATTATATATCTATGCATGTTAAGTTATCAACAACACATTAAATAATAATCGAGAAATATTCAAAAAATAACAGGAAAAGTTTCAAGATTATATATATAATTGATTCACCCCCCCCCTCTCAGTTATTTTTCCAACAACCTGGACTCATTACGATCCCTTGAGAGATTATTTATCAACAAATGGGAAGACCATGTGGCATCATGACAACATAATAGGAATGTATAGATTGACTGCATCCATAGGTTCCATTTCGAAATCATGTTGGGGATTCATCGGCTAAGAGCTAAGAGCTAGAAGCATGAAAAGCTTATTTTCAAGCTGCTTCATTTTGTAATTTAAATATGCAACTTCACTTATGACTTCATAAAGGAGATTTAAGATAGAATCCACCCACTGGGAGTCTTCATTCATTGCATTGGAACAAACTTCCACCTAAGGATAATTTAGAGGTGGAGAAGGAGAGAAGCCATATTCCATGTGTTTGGCTTCTGCATAATATTTTTTATTTGGTGGAGGTGGATCTAGGATTGGTTGGTTGTTGAAATTTCCCAGGAGGATTACCTCACCCGTAGCCAGAGTTGAATCTTCCTACCATTAAATTTTTCATCCCTAGAAGAATGAATCCTCCAAGGTGGGATGTAATTAAGTCTTATCTTCCCGAGTAACCATTTCCTTCTACAAGACTACAATATGATGAGGTGAAGCGATGCCTTCCCTACCCAAATATACAAATGAACACTCTGTATTGACCTAGTGTACTCCCCATTGCCAAGAATAACTCCTCCCTCTGCACAATAACTCTCTTTCCCAGAGACAAGGCATTAAATGAGGGAGAAAGAAAAGTAAAATGGGTGAGGGGGTCTCAATTCTTACCTCAAACCATTAGCATAAGAATGGAACATTTTGTTCCTCAACGTTCACTACATTAAGAAACATTCCATTTCATGTTTCCATCTCCTTCCCGTAGTGAGAAAGACTTAAATTTAGAACTTGCATGATAAATGATTAAATGATTGGAGTAGTACTGCCCTTCACCTTTCCTGTACTCTTCCTTGTGATCTCATGCTCCAAACACCAAAAAAAGATTGCATATTGAATACAAGAGAAGTACTTAAGTTTCTACCTTAAACCACCTGGGTAATCAGGTAGCCAAGTGGCGGGTAGCTCAATTTCCGAGTAAGCTTTCATTAACCCTACGTTGAAACCACGGTCAGGGGTGTGTATTCTTATAGATCCAACTGTGTTCATTCCAAGAATGAGGGGTGCACAGGTCTTTGATCACTCCCACATCTTAGATCATGTTCCATTCTATTCACCCCATGATTGGCTAGTTTATCTTTGAACTTATTATCATCACATCTTATATGATAAGGCACCAATACTATGTTCAAGAGAAACATATATTGTAAGAATTAAATATTACTAAGAAGCCTTGAATTGGGGATAATCCTCACTAGCTATGATCCAGTTATAATCTTAGAAAACAAATCCAAGATGATTTGAGATTCTCCTTCAATAATGAGTTGTTGAATTCCAAGCTATGATGTGATCTAAATGAGTCAGATGAGTGCCTATAGCTCAGTTTCATTGTTTGATTTGTGTCCAAGGATACCTACAAGGATGTGGTACACCAAACCCTAATCATCATGGATGAAGACACTAAAACCTTCTGGCCCTGTATTTCCCTTAGAAGTTCCATCAAAATTTAGTTTAAGAAAGGCATGAGGAGGGTGTGTCTAAATATTTGAACTTGTGACCAAGGGAGTGCATGAATAATTTGGATCCAAGTCTAGGGCTAGGAATATATTCCACTTGAGAAAAATGCACCTTTCCTCCTGATCATGAGATAGATATTCAACAATCCATTTCTTTTTCTTGAGCATTTCCAAGATATTCCCTTGAATTTTTAGCCAGATCGTGATCCAAGGTAGCTGAGTTGAGAGGAAAATTATTTTGTTTCTCTCTTTCCATATGTGCCACATTAAAAAACCCAGTAAAAGATACCAGATGCAATTTAACACCGATTTTTTTAAAGAAGAGATTCTCCAATTATCAATCGTTGTAACAATGTTATCCATTTTTCAATCTAAGGTGCACATTATTTGAGCAGCTAGGTCCCAAATGTTTGAGCTATATTGGAATTAGTTGAACAGGTGTTCCATGGTTTCTTCTTGCCAAAGATAAAAGGGACAAATTGAAGGCCTAATGAATCCCCTTTTCTGAAGGTTGTCCCAATTTAAAATGTTCCTATGGGATACTATCCAAAGGAATGTGCTTACTTTGGGACACATATTGGCTTGCTATATATCACTCCAAATTTTCTTCTTTGATAGTAGATGGAAGAGGGATTTTAGGCCATAATCCTCCTTGACACTAAAAACCCATTTTAATGAGTGTCCCCATCGGAGGATATCTAGGTCATGCTTTATCATATTATACACATCATTTCTTCCTCTTTCCAATGACCTAGATCTATATCTTCTAGAATCTGAAGGCCTATTTTAGTGATTTTCCATTCCCTCCATGTCGAGGAGGAAGTAGAGACTTTCCATAGATCCTCTACACAGAGAGGTCTATCCTAGTCCATTTGTTCTTGGAGGATTTCCAATTGGTATAAATGTTGCAGTGTTGGAATTTATTGCCATAAGTTTTTCCAAGAAAGAGCCTCCTTATCATCCCTGATTTTCGAGAAGGCATGATCTTGAACCAAGGAGTGGTTTTTCTAGGATGCATTATAGATTAGGGAGCCATGTCTTTATTCATTCCATATGATGAACTGAGCTTCCTCCATTGCATGAGTATATTTATACCACCATAACATAGCCCAAAGGTCCCTTGGATTTTTTAGACACCTCCACCAAATTTCGGCCCCCATTATCAAGTTAAGCAAGTCAAGATCTCTTAGCTTGAGGCCACTAGCAAGTTTAGGCTTGCAAATATTCTCCCATTTAATTAAATCCCATTTTGATATTTCTTTAGTTCCCTTCTAGAGGAAGTTACTTTGGATATTTCTGATGGATTTTAACATAGATTTGGGGACTTCCAAGGCAGAGAACATATAAATTGGGATGGCATGCAAGACAGATTTCAAAAGAACTAAGAAGTTTTCTAGATTTAGAGTGGAAAAATTCCAAGAGTTGAGTTGCTTATCAAGGGATGAAAGAAA
Organism: Picea engelmannii; assembly: GCA_009831015.1. Lineage (NCBI taxonomy): Eukaryota > Viridiplantae > Streptophyta > Pinopsida > Pinales > Pinaceae > Picea > Picea engelmannii. Next base: position 333,095 of record ML805265.1, read on the forward strand.
ACTCTCCCAAGAAATTTTGTGGAGGGAATTGTTAATGAAAGGAATGCCTAAGTATTTGGAAGGAAGGGAGATCTTGTTTAAGCATAGGAGACAAGTGATGAAGACCTGAATTTCCCTAGTAATATTGAAGAAGAAGATATGGGATTTTTAAGTGTTAATGGAGGTTCCACAGGCTTCACTAAAATCATTGAGGATTCTAAGGATGCATCAAGCTTCTTTGGACATGGGGACCCCCATCATCATTGTGTCATTAATAAATTGGTTGTGCGAGATAGGAGGGGGCAAACCATGTAAGGAGAGGCTTTTGAGAGAGTCATCATTGATGGAATCCTTGATGTAGCGGTTGAGACCTTCATGATGACAAAAAGGAAGGGAGAAAGGGGATCCCCTTGGTGAATTCCTCTGGAAGGGGTGAAAGGGTGGAAAGCCACTCCATTAATTATGATGGAGCAAAAATATGAGGATGTGAGGGTCATTATCCAATTTACCCAGTTTTCATTAAAACCAAAAGCCAAAAGGAGCAAGTGCATGTACTGCCAACTCAATTTGTTAAAGGATTTAGAGAAATCAAGCTTAATGAGCATGCCATGAGTGTTGAAAGAATTTAGGGAATGAATGACCTCATGTGTCAGGATAACACTATCCATGGTTTAGCTCCCCTCTCATAGCCTGATTTTTCATGAGAGATAATGAAAGGAAGAAGGGGCTTAAGTCGAGGTGTGATTACCTTTATGAGAAGCTTGATGATGAAATTACAGAGCGCGATCAGTCAGAACTGTTTTGTGTGAGAGACACGATTCTCCCTGGGGAGTAGGGTGAGAAAATTGGTGTTAACTGCTAGAAGTACACTCTAAGTTTGTCAAGATTCCTCTATAAGTTGTCATACTTCTTCCCGAACCAAGTGCCAACAGTGATGGAAGAAATATGTGGTGAATTCATTTGGCTATGGGGACTTGATAGTGGGCATGTATTTGATAACCTGGTCAACCTCCTCTAGCATTATTGGCCTTAGGAGAGTTGCATTCTTCTCAGTCGAGATCAGAGAGGGGATATGTTGAGTTATTTTGGCTGTGGCTTGAGATGTGTCTAGGAAATGATCCACCAATAGATCTTGATAGTTTCTAACTAATTCCTGCCTAATGCCAGGATGATCCATGATTGGTTTCCCCTAAGCGTCTTCCAACTTAGTGATTTGATTGATATGCCTTCTCTGAATCATGGATTGATGGAATAATTTGGTTTTTTTTTCACCCTCTTTAAGCCAATGCACTCTATACTTTTATCACTAGAAGGTTTCTTCTTGAGCATACCTATCTTCCAACTATTGCTTGTTATGTGCCTCCTATAATTTCAATTGCTCTGAGCATCCCTGAGCCATGATCTCCTATTGTATTTCCTTTAGCTTTCGTTCTAGGTCCCTTTGGGCTTGAAAGATGTTCCCAAAGACATTTTTATTCCATTATTTGAGATGTTTCTTGATGTTTTTTAGTTTTTGTTGGAATCGGTACATTAGAGTACCATATGAATGGTTTCTTCCTCCCACCAATGTTAAATGTTTTCCTCGAAGTCGACGTGGTAAAACAAAAATTTCTTAAAGAGAAATGGTTTATGTCAAGGGGATCCTGCAACATATAACCATAGTTGGATGGGTTAGTGGTCAAAGACCGCCACGGAAAGGATTCTAGATCCCATGAGAAGGTTGTCCAACATCAAAGGATCTGAAATGAGGAAGAAATCTAGATGACAAGCAATATTTTGAGATCCCAATCTCCTATTGGTCCCAGTGAGATTTCCATTGATGTTTTCAAGATCCATAAGACAAAGGTTGTTAATAATATTTTTGAGTCCCTCACTATCCCCATCTAGTCGGTGATTACCTCCTCTCTTTTCTTCTAGGGAGAGAATGATGTTTAAGTCTCCCCCTAGGATCCATCATCTGTCTTGGATGATTTCTTTGAGACCTTCCAAATTTTCCAAAAAAAAAAAAAATCAATATGGTGATGCGGCCCATAGACATTGGTTAGAAACCCTTCCTTGTCAGAGATAATCATGCAATATTGAGCTAAGATAGTACATTTAGTTGTAAACAAGTTATAAAGAATGAATATAGTTGGGTTCCACTGGATAGAAAGGCCTTCTGCTCCCCCCCTAGGAATCAATATCGATAAACTCACATTGCCTCCAACACCCTGCCAAAATGGATTCGACCTCAATTCCTGCACATTTGATCCCCATCATTAAGAAAACATGCGAGGCATAACAAGTGAAAATTTTTATTTTTATTTTAAAGAAGGAAAGTAACAACGACAACAATCAATCAACGCAACTCGATGATGAACACAACGCACGCAATTCAAGAAACAGACAATATAATGACCTATCATACTATCACATCATGTAGTTGGATGAAACATACGAAAATCAATTAGACAAAAATAAAAACAACTACCAGCTTGTCCTACCCTGCAAGATTAGGACCTCCAGGACACATAAGCAACGCTCAAGCCCAGGTTCCCATCAATTTTGACCATTTAAGGTCTCAATGTTGGTGAATGTTTTGAGGAACAAGGAGGTGTCTACTTCCCACTTGACACACGCAAGATCATGCCTACTAAGCTAAAATACAACATCAATCAATCCAAACACAACAGCTTCGACGATTAGTAACTAGAACCTTTACGGCGACCAAGAAATCAATCACATTAAAACGTTACAGAACCAAGCATAAACACCAATTACAATGAACAACCACACACACATCGGGAAGAACAAGACTCAATTCCAGGTTATCATATGTGCATGTCTCTCAAGCTCACCTTGATCCCATCATAAGGAATCATGTTGCTAACGTGTGACAAGCATGATTGTAACTAAGGCGCAAACTTAAACAGTCATGAATACTTAAACTCAAGACACAATCACCAAATGCTAGGAACCCCAAACTTAATTGTCATACCTTATAATGGAATATATAACGAGATCACTCTATTCAATCAATGCTAACGACGCACAAGGTAACGATATTTAATACAGGGTTAAATTTTTCAACAAAAAATCATAATTAAATAATTACCAATTTCCAAGAAAGGATTCCACTAACCACATCAAGGATTCAATAAGTCCTTAATCAATTCCCTGTTGTGAAAATGAATAAAGCTACCATAAAGAGAATCATAGTATGGCCAATTAAAATAGATAAGACTATTGTAAATCAATTGAACTATTATGAGGAGATAACACATTAATGTAATTATCCCTTAAGACTGATGTAAAAGCAAGACTGTTAAATTGTGATAACACATTAATAAAAGTAAACCATTATGAAAATTGCAAAATGAATGAATTATTAAACTGTTGTAAAAAGATTAAGTTATAATTAGCGATAATCACATTGATCATAAATAATACCTTAAAATGTAAAACAATCAACTGATCTAAATGGGATAACCACAATAGTAGGTCCCCTGTGATAATTTCAGCTGCCATATTCATGACATAAAATATTCCTAAATTACACAACTTACAGCGCTAACCACTAAACATTTTTAAATCTCTGTGTGATTATTTAAATCTTGTTGTAGTTATTTAAATCTATGTGTATTATATTAAAATCTCTGGTAATTATTTAAAGGATATAAAAATCTAGGTGTATTTAAACCAATATTCTTGGATTTAGAAATATTACATTTACCAGCGATCAGTAAATTGTGATTCTCAAACAAGGAATATTTAAATATTTAAATGCGGATTAGAATTAATTAGATGGCCAACTGTTATTAAATTGAAATTCACCTAACAAAGAAACCGCTACTGCCATGCTCAGAAATAGCAGAACATAAAATCAAGGGAGCAGCCACTTGGCCAATTAATCTTTTTACAGGCATAATTACACCATACTATGCTTTGCGTGCACAAGGTAAGTAATATGGCTTTAGAACTATTATAATCAAATAAAAAAAACTGCCACTTTCCGTTCACATGGCCATGGACGTAAGACCCCATTCCAAACAAAATAAAACTGGGAAAGTGTTTAAGTCGCCTAGCATACAATCATTTCCAATAAATACAGCCTTTACGTCCTCTGTCCACAATCATAAATGAAATTAATTATATTTACTTCCATAATTTGGTAGGAGGATGGGTCAATCGACCCAATCGCCTAGCCAGAAGACAAGTCAAGATAACCCTCCTTTTGTTTTTTTGTTTTTTTGTTTTTTTGTTTTTTTATTTCAATGTCTACAAATGGAAATTACTAGCATAGACAAATCCCAAAGGCTATGAAAGTTATGCTAGTTATGAGTGATTATAAGGAATAAATAAAGCTTAAGGAATATGCATCTAAATAAAACATTCCAATGACGAAGCATAGTAAAGTTAAAAACTTGAATCAAAGTAAAGTATACTTGGTTCATTGGGTATTTGTTGAACCATAAATAAGCGAGAATCTCCTAATTCGATTAATGTTCCTAGAACGTGCTTCTGTTACCTATAACTCAATTCTAAATTCTGGCGGTGGATTGAGAGAAATATGTTCCCAATTGCAATATAAAGTGGTCGGTAATAATATAAAGAAAAGAATACATTTCCTTTTATAAATCCCTTCAAATCATTTAGAATGCGCTTCTCTGACGAGTGATAAAAAAATATTACCTTGCCTTTTCTAAATTCCTTAAAAAAATCATTTAGAATGCGCTTCTCTGATCGGTAAAATAAAAACGAAAACAGGTGGAAAGGTTGGGGTAGGGTTCCGTGTTGTCATGAGAATATTAAGATATTTACTCCAGGTATAAAACGATGCAAAGTCAAAATAAAAACAAGTCCTCAATCCAGATCCATATTCTAAGGCTCGAGCAATGACAGGTAAATACAGGTGGAAGTGAGCGAGTACGTAAGAAGAACCAGGAGGGAGGCGAATCCATGAGAATGGAAAGTCGTGGGCAAAAATCTCGCAGTGGACAATCAGATAAGCTTCAGAAAGAAAATTTTACACGCAATTAAAACCAAAAGGCGTCGAAGGGCTCTGCTATTGTAAGCAAGGTCACCAGAAAATTTAAAAACCACAATGACATGTATAATAGTCAATAATCTAATAGGAGCAACTATCACAGCACTACAAAAATAAAAGGAAGCATGTAGACGAAACCGGAATGGATAAAGGTTGTTGTGTTACCATATTTGGGCTATAGATAGATTAAACAAAAGGGCATGTCCTCAACAATATAGACCATAAACTACATAAGGATGACATCTCTCTTGGGAAAATCATAAATCCATACAATAACAATGAAACAGAGAACAAGAAACTAGAAATTCATACCATCTAGATGTAAATCAGCATGTAGTCAACTAAATAAAATTTGTGAAATTTAGACATCTGTACCTTAAATTTCACCATACATGTTATAACCCTAAATTGCACCATACATGCATACCTGGCATCATGCCATCTTACTTACTATTTTTACCAAGCCAACACTGAACAACTCTTCTTAAAACACAATTTTTGAAGATGTATGTGCCCTGCTCCACTACTTCCCGCGTACATACGCTAGTTGCACCATTACAGCCCATTTATACCCACAAAAGTTGCAAAAAATAAAAAGTTGCAAGGGATTCGTTGAGATTATGGGATATTGGGTAGTTTCCCAACCAATTGACCGCCTATATCCCATCACCCAACCAAATAACCATCATTTTGTCATATAAAATGAGGTGTTGGGGTCTCATTGCAAGGAGAAAAATAGCTATAGTGAAACTCTACCCATTTCACTTTCCCCCCTTGCCCCAAGAATTTGCAGCCACATTGTGAGTTTTGAGCGATAATTCCCTATTCTTTCCTTTTTCCTCATTCATAATCCTATGCCCATTCTCTAAAGAGAAGTGTGAGAGAAGAAGGATACGTGGAAGAAGTTGGAGCTTGGTGAAGAGGAGCAGTCACCAATCTCATTTTGTAAGTGAATTTGTGAGATTAATATAAAGAAGTACTTTTTTCATCCCACCATATGATGTGTTCAATCTTTATGTTTGATTTACATTTTGTTATGACATATAACCCATTAATTCATATATAAGATGCATTTTCGTAGTTTCTTGTTTTTCTTTTGGTGAATGCAGGTCAGCCTTGCGAGGAGACTTGTAGTCAAGAAGCGACTGAACGCAGAAGGATCAAAACCGAATGCGGAGTTTAAGGTAAGACTGTCGAATCCTTATACTTTGTATTTTATGCATGAATATGGGGTATTGTTGGGATAGTTGTTAAAAGTAGGAGACTTTAGACGATTAGCTATGCCTGCACTTTAGAACTCTAGTGTAGTTCGTAGGGGGGTTTTCCCACTATAACAGAATTGGCGACCGTACTAGGGAGCATCTAGGGTTTTTAGGGGATGTTTTTAGGTGTTTTAATTGGTTTAATTACCTCTTTGATTTCTCTGTAAGTTGTTGAGTCTCCAAGGGATTCTAGTCTACGATACCAGTACTCGCTACCTGGTCATCTTGACTGCTATTTTTCATTTTTTTTTAGAAGTTACAGAGGTGTATGCGGCCTGCAGTGGGTCTGCACGCATACATACGTGCCCTACCTTTGGACAGCTTGCGTACATACGCAGGCTACTTTAGTGTTAGTAGCGTGCCTGTGTCAGGAAGCCTTTTTCTTAAGAAGAGGCAGTCATCCTCTTACCTGATTGAAGTATGACTTCTCAGGGGTTTCTTGATTTAGTATTGGTCTCTGTAGTGACAATCTTTATAGCCTAGGTTTGATGTCAATTTCTTTATCTTTCAAGATTGCTTGTGTTTTTCGTTGAAAGGGTTTTTGATGATTCTGTGAGTCTTTTCTTTTTTAGCCTTTGTCATTCCTTCAGTGACTCCCTGCAATCCATAGTAGACCAGAAGTCAGTTTATCTGGTCTTGCCTTGTCTGCACTTTTCCCTTTTACTTGCTTTAGAAGAAAAGAAAAGAATTCATTTTCAAGTTTTTTATTTTGAAGCATAAAATAAATAAATAAAGATTTCATTTTCTTGTTTGGTTAAGTAGTTAGGTTAGTTGTCTTTACTTGTCAGAAAGAAGAGTGCTTTCTTAAGTTCTTTACTCAATACTTAGGACTTTAAGTAGCTCGTAGTTGAGCGAAATTCAATTTTAGGTTATTTCTTTTAAAAGATCTTGGAAAGCAAGTTAGTTAGAAAAGTTGGTTAAAGAGTTTTCAAGTTGCAAATCTTTTGAAAAAGAAGTAATTTTGTTTCCAACATTTTTTCTTCTCTTTCATCTCTTTACAAACACCACTAGTTTCATTTCTATTCATTTGACTTAAGATAAACCACTTAAAATTAATGATTAATTAAAATTAACCAAACTTTGTGTTTGTAGGGTCCATCAACTAGACTAGGCTAGAGCCTTGATTTAGGTTGGAGAGGAAAATATTCAAGGCTATAAAACAAACATACGAGTCTGTACTAGGGAGTGTAGAAGTCCAGTAGCGTGGAAATTATCCGGGACCCCCCTCTAACACAAGGGTTAAACATGAGGTCATGTGCAGAAAGGTAGTGGAGATAACCCCTCCAAAGTCAGGCCAAACATAGTGGGGAACGCATATAGAGGACTTATCTTGGGATTCTGTTGATTTCATTTTCCACAGAGCTTCCTGGGTCTTGAATCCATTCGAGGTCCTCAGTCATCTTTCGAAACACTTTCTTTCGATACCCTCTATAGATTTCAAGCTTGATACCCTACTCATTGCGGTCCATCTGACTGTCGACTGTACCCACCTAGTAATTGTTCACGAGCTGGCAACCTAGTTTCATTTTTTTAGGGACTTACATAGGTGACTGCGGGGGTATACCATGGTACCTAGGACAAACATCGGGCCACACTTTGCAGAGTATACTCAGAGGGTGCTTCCGTGTTTGAGCTGCACTTGCACTGGTAAGTTTCTCTAGTGTTGGTTGGTGTAACTGTTCTTCCAACTAGTTATAGCGGTTTGCTTGATATATCTCATAGGGAATTTTCTAGTGTGTGTCTTAGTCTTCAACGTTAGAAAATACTTAGTGTGTCATTGATTTTCCCACTATGGAAGATCGAGAGCTCCGCCAGTCGTGAAGTATTTTGGGTCTGTCGCTGGTTAACTTGGAGCCACCACCGTCACCACAAAAGCGAAGACTTGACCAGGAAAGGTCATTTGAGGTGACCGAGCCACAAGAAACTGTACCCGAGCCAACTCCGAGAGGAGAACACTCATATCTGGAGGAACTGACTATTTCTGATGTTGGAGAAGAAGCTCTCAGTTTGTACAAACCTTCGATAACTGACTTGTCACCATCACTTTTGATACATCCTTCCCCTCCAAGGGTAACGCATCAAGAGTGTCAGATAGTCCTACAAGAAACGATGGAAGCAAATGTTGCTACTTTGTCAGGGAGTCCTCATAATCCCTCTACAACTGCCACTACTGGGGGAATTCTGCCTCCTAACTCACCTTCGCAACTCCAGGCCACTATGGTCTTGACCACCTCTACCTCAGGTGGTGGTATGATTCTGTCTATGGCGGCGATCACTGCACCTTTCATGTAGAGTGCGACAGGCCCTCTGTTTTCATACGGGATGCCTGGTTTTGATACAAACTCGATCCTTTCCTACTCCACCCTACAGACCATGGGTCTGGGGGCAGGGATCTCAAGCGCTCCTCTACAAGGGTACATGGGGGGCACCTCAACCCCATATAATTCTTCCCCTTATGGCGGGGGTCATATACCTCCGTCGTCCCCCTCGCTCGACGGTGCTTCTCAGCAACCCGCCTGGTCGAACATGAACTACAACTTGTTCGGAGAAAGTATTCAAGGACCTTCTTATAGTACCACACAGGTGGGTTCTTTTTCATTCTCTTTGTTCAATGTGTTTTGTAACAATGGATTCTTGTCAGCTTCTATCTCGGTTGGGGGAAACCCTGGTTTTGGATCACAAAATCCTGTGCAAGGTACTATTCTTGCATAGGGGACACACACTTCTCAAGGATCTTGGAATCTGTGGCAGGGATCAGTTCCCTCGTTAGGGATGTTGAATGTGGGAAACCCCTTCCATAGTCAATGGAACCCCAGCCAAGGCTCAGTACCTATGCCTGTCGGATTGACAGGGGGAAACCCTTTCCATAACCTTTAGAACACAACGTCAGGAGAAATCCCTTCCCAACCCACTACGTCCTATTACGGGAGTCATCCAATGACGTCTCAAAAAGTGCAGTATCTGAATGCTAGCCCAGTCCATGGTTCTTACCAGAACCTAGGCCAGCAACCTAACTTTTCCTCGAAACCTGGTGCCAGCCAAAACCCAGGCCCCTATCCTCCTATACATATTCAACAACCTAAGCTATCATTTCTGGAAACTTTGCATTTTCCAGACTTGTCAAGATTATTAAATGACCCAATCTTTCACGATCCACGTTGGCCTTCAATGCCAACTAAGTTTCCCTCAGACATTCCAAAGTGTGAAGGAAAACCTAATGAATATCCAGGTGATCATGTGACTACCTTTCACCTATGGTGCTCATCCAACTCACTGAAAGAAAACTCTGTATAGTTGTGTCTATTTCAATGTACTCTCATCGAGAGTGTTGCGAAATGGTACATTGAGCTCGACCGCTCAAGATAATCGACTTTTGGGGAATTGGAAATGGTTTTCTTAAACCATTTCCAATTACCTATGAGATACGATGCCGACACCGAATTGTTGGCCAACTTTGAGAAGATGAAGGCAGACCATATCTCTGATCACATCCGAGAATGGAGACGTCGAAAGAGTTTGATAAAGGTACCAATCCCACCGACTTTCCTGCTAGAGTGGTTCATCAATTATTTGGTCCCTCAGGTATCCAAAGACATAGCAACGTCAAGGTTCTTTTCAAAATAAGAAGCGATTATGAGAGATCAACAGCTAAAGATGATTTACTCTCAGTCTGGTTTACTTTATGAAATCTTTCCAGATGCACTGAGGTCGATACTTCACAAGAACAGATAGAAGTCTGGACCACATGTCGATGGCATCGTCAGTTCAACACAAGCGATGCCCGTTGATCAGTTGTCGAACCAATTGCATCAATTATCGATACAACAGACAGTGGCCAGCCAAACCATTGGTTCAGCTGCTCCCCCTACTCAAACATCGGACGTACACAGTGTGCAATTGACAAACCCAAAATCCAACCAGCAGGACAACAAGAATAAGAAACAATGAAAGAAGGGTAATGGGGATAAGAAACCCACCAATAATGTTGGTGGGGGAACACATAGAGAAAGAATTCAAAGTATTTGTGTAACCTTTTCACAGAAGACCACTCGACTCACATGTACCCTCGACTCGCAGAGGCCCAAAATTTACTACCGCAGAAACAGCCTGTTGGGTTAACAAACCCATTTCCACATGGGAAAAATTTAACTCAAGCCTCTGCAAATGCGGATGGGAGCAGTTAGGGACCCCCTTCATCATCTAGTAATCCCTCAACCTTGAATGTTTATATGTTGAAAGGTGAAGCCCACATAGCTACTAGGGCACACGATTATGGAATGCCAAGTACTATTGAAAAGGGTAAAGAAGCGGAATACCCTTCTATTCCTCTCCATATCGAGAGAACGATATGAGAAACAATGACACACATCCCGGAAGGGGAGTTCAAGAAGGATTCACATAATCCAAACGCGAGGGTTGCCTAGAACTACTCTGTGGTAGAGGATTTGTCACAAACCCCTTGCATGATGTCTACTTTGGAGGTCCTCCAGAGCTACCCTTCGCAGAGAAAGGCTCTGCTAGCTGCCTTAGGATTTGCTGAGACATGTAATCCGGAAACTATCATGCTTGATACAACCGACTTAAAGCCTCATCTCCCATACCATGTCATGTTTCAGATAGTAGTGGCTTACACCATGAAATATTTTACCTAGAACATTTTTTGCACGTTGGTTGATGAGGGTGCCTCGACATGCATGATGTCATTGGCATGTTGGAAGGCCATTGGCTAACCTATTTTGTCTCCTTCACCTACTCTTCTCACCGCTTTCGATGGTCATTCGTTTAGACCACATGTAATCATTCCTTCTTTTGTCATGCAGCTAGGAGGAAAGACCGTATGCATCGAAGTTGAAGTGGTCAATGCACCTCTTGACTACAACCTCCTGTTAGGAAGGAGTTGGACATATGCCATGCATGCAGTGGTTGCTACAGTTTTTGGGTCTTGTTTTCTCCACATGATAGTCGAATCGTGACCATTGATCAATTGTCCTTCTCCAGGGCTAACCCTTCATCGGGGGAATCCACGGTCGCAATGATTGATCACCCACAGCCCGGTGTCGTCAACATGGGGGTTGGTTTGTACCCACCTCTCATGGGTACTTTTGATTACCTGCATCCCTCTAGTGATGTCAACATGATATTAGTTGTCCTCGACCAGCCTAAGCCTGAAATATTTCAAGTGTGGTCATTTCGCACGACTTACTTTAATGATCCTTGGAATCTTCCTTCCCCATTGGTTGCGATGGAAGGGATAGGGAATCATGGCATGTCCATGCCCTTGTCCGCGGAAGAGGTTGTGTACTCTATAGTCCAACAAGCTTCCACCGACCCTGATATGACTTCCACACAGAAGTTAGATCCAATTTTTGAGCCTACCTGGGCTCAAGGTTCACTCTCCACTACTGATTCCTTAGAATTGGTCTTTCCCTCTGACGAGGCGATTATAGAGGAATTGACTAGTCCAGACAAACCCTGGGATGATCTCCATCATAGATATTATTTTCTCCTGGATTTAGGAAGAATTGAGGCCAGTGAATTCGTGTTGACTATGATTGGAGATAGGTCTTGTCCTATCAATCCTTTGGCTATGCACGCAGTTTATGCCGAAGGTAATAAGGAAACCATCGCTAAAATGATACCTATTGATATCTCCAGAACCCTTGGTGTCATGGAGAATGTCTTTGTCGGAGTGGACTGCTCCCTCGAGGAGATTCAAATCTATACAGATTTATTTAAAGAATTCTGCGACGTTTTTTCCTGGTCTTACAAGGAAATGCCAGGCATTGATCTAAGAATCATCAAACATGAAATAATGACTTACCCTGACGCCAAGCCGATCCGGAAAAAGATTCATCTTGTTAATCCTTAGAAAGCAGCAGCTATCAAGGTTGAAGTAGAGAAAATACTCAAAGTTGGTTTCATCTACCCCGTCCAATTGACTCAATGGGTGTCAAATCTCATTCTAGTCAACAAAAAGCAGGGAAAGATTCAGAAATAATGACTTACCCTGACGCCAAGCCGATCCGGAAAAAGCTTCATCTGGTTAATCCTTAGAAAGTAGCATCTATCAAGGTTGAAGTAGAGAAAATAATCAAAGTTGGTTTCATCTACCCCGTCCAATTGACTCAATGGGTGTCAAATATCGTTCTAGTCAACAAAAAGCAGGGAACGATTCGCGTATCTATGAACTTCCATGATTTGAGAAAGGCATGTCCAAAGGATAATTTCCCCACCCCATTCATTGACCAAATCGTCAATGAATGTGCAGGTTGTGAGGTATTTTATTTCATGGATGGTTTCTCGAGATACAATCAAATATAGATTAAGCCCGAGGACCAACATAAAATAGATTTTATCTATCCATGGGGTAGATTTCCTTATCGGAAGATGTCTTTTGGCCTTAAAAATGTTGGAGCTACCTTTCAGCGAGCCATGTCTTTTTCTTTCCACGATCTCAAACACCTAGTCAAGGCTTATCTCGATAATTTAGCATCACGAGCTCGGAAGAGAGATGATCATCCCACACACCTCCAACTTATCTTTGAGTGATGTCACTACTATCGGATTCCCTTGAATCCAAAAAAATGTAGTTTTTGTGTGACGTCGGGTCATATTTTAGGTTTTATATTTTTGACAACAGGGATCATGGTCGATCCTCTAAAGGTTGAGGTGATAGTTCAATTCCCCCCCCCCCGTGCATAGTCCCTCAGCTTCAAAGTTTACAGGGAAAAACCAATTTTCTTCGACGTTTTATCACAAACTATGCTGAGATCACTAAAGAGTTTATGCGTTTACTGAAGAAGGGTGTCCCTTTCCTTTGGGATGAATCTGCTCAGTGCTCTTTTGAAGCGTTGAAACATTCCCTCACGTCCACCCCTCTACTTCGGCCACCCAATTATAATAAAGATTTATTATTATACTTGGTCGCACCAAAGTCGACCACCAGTATGGTCTTGGTTCAAGATGATGATCTACTTGAAGAACATGTGATTTATTACCTAAGACGAGGCTTGGTTGGACCAGAACTCAACTACTCCCATGTTGAGAAACTTGTGTTGGTAGCAGTACATCATGTCCAGCGGTTCCATCACTATATCTTGTTTCGCAAGACCACCATCATTGTCATTGTGAATCCATTCCAATATGTGTTGACACGACGTGTAATCGGAGGAAATATCAGTATATGGATTGTTATCCTCCTTGAATTTGACTTAGATTTTGTTTCCGCAAAATCTAAAAATTCGTTGGTCTTTATGGAACTTATCTCAGAACTTTCGGTCGAGTCAGGTGATGTAACACCCGAAGAATCATCGATTAAAGAAGATTTTTTTCTGATTTCATCTTCGGATCCTTGGTATGGAGATATACTAGTCTATCTCCAAACTTTGAAGTGCCCCGCCTTTGCTTCTTGTGATGAGCGTCGACGTATATGCCATAAAGAAAAAAACTATATCATACTCGAGGACACTTTTTATCGTCAAGGTGTAGATTGCATCCTTCACTGGTGTCTCACTCATGAAGAAGCAGAACTTGTGCTTAACGACTACCACACTAGAGAATGTGGTGGTCATTTGTCTGGGTTGGAAAAAACCCAAAATATTCTATGAGTCGGTTACTATTGGTCAATGTTAATGAAATATTGTGTTGAATTGGTCAAGAAGTGCCACCCGTGTCATATCTTCTCTCAGAAGATGAGGGCACACCCCGCTCCTATGTTTCCCATCATTACAGTTGGCCCCTTCCTAAGTGGGGGATTGATTATACCACATTCCAACCCCTTTCAACCAGGGGAAACCATTATATCATTGTAGCAGTAGAATACTTTACAAAGTGGGTCGAAGCTATGGCAACGTTCAAAGATGATGGCAAGACATCAACTCTCTTTTTATTTAATCAGATAATAGCAAGGTTCGACGTACTGAAGGATATTTTCACTAACCATGGCAGTCACTTTTGGATCAAAATGATGTCTAATTTAACGTCAAAGCTAGGGTTGAGGCAAGAACACTCATCACCTTATTACCCACAAGCGAATGGTTAGGTGGAAGTTGTGAATAAGTCTCTCAAGACCATTCTACAGCGAACGATCAATTTGGCCAAGTCAAATTGGCATTTGATTTTATACTCGGCATTGTGGGCCTACCAAACGTCTATGAAGACTGCCACCAGTTTCTCACATTTTCAACTCATTTACGAGTTGGAAGCAGTCTTGCCTATAGAATGACAGATCCCATCTCTTAAGTTGGCAGTACAATTATTTCCAAACACTTCACCGCTTGAGGAACTCTTATTATATCTCGAGCAGCTTGATGAGAAATGACGTGATGCAGCCTTGGCTAACGAGGCTCACAAGAAAAGATTCAAGTGTTAGTATGATCAGTCTGTTCATCCTCAGATTTTCTCCAAAGGCGACCTTGTCCTGGTCTATGACCAAGATAAGGATCCCCTAGGGGCAGGCAAGTTCAAACTGATGTGGTTTGAAACTTTCATCATGAAGGAGGTATTAAATAAGGGTGCTTATCGTCTGGTTGATTTTGAAGGGAACACTTTAGCGGAGCCTAGAAATGGGCTCTATCTTAAGAAATATTACTCGTAGGTGGGTCACCTTGGGCGACTTCTTGTTTATATGTATAGTTCTTATACAATTTTTTTGGTCCTTTTTTGTTTTATGGACGTGTCATTTTGATGTCATCTTTTTCATTGTGGCAAATGTCAAGTGAATCAGAGGTGTTTGTTGGGTTCGGGGACGGAACTAGCCGGCACACTCTGAGGCTTGCTTCTGAATCTTGGGTGATTTTCACACCTCAAGGTCGGTTTCTATCCTTTGGAGGTATCTGCTTAGGTGATGCCACAAACAATGTCACCAAATACAGTGCAGTAATAAAGTTACTTTATGATGCCTTGTCGCATGGTGTCTCTTACCTCTGGGTCTACTTAGATGCACAATTAGTTATGTCCCAGTTAAACGGGGTTTATCGCATTTATGATCCTATTCTACATCAAAGATTCCTTAGGGTATGTCTCTTAGAACATTATTTTGATTACATTATGTATATCCATGTTCCTAGCAGATTGAATCAAATGACAGATACTCTATCTAATCAATTATTAGATTGGCATATTGCACACATGTAAGAAAAAACACACACATACACATGTAAATACATTTGTAAATAAATGTAATCCATAAGACAGAAAAGATGCACACACACACACACACACACACACATATATATATATATATATCGAAAGTCTCAGAGTACGTAAGTGGGTGCAAGCGCCTCAAAAATACATATCCAATACATATCATGGGGCTTATGCCCTCAAAAATATACAAAAAGTTCCCCCGGCATGTAAGTGGTCCATCTTAAGCTAAGGAAGGAGCCTGTTGTCCCTACCATAATGAACCACGATGTTTGTCAAATTTTGGAAGAGTTGGACCCAGCTCTGTGGCACCCCAACTACGTGAGGTTGCATTGATGGTAGCAGATCCTTGATCTCTACCATAGGGATTGCGCGAGTGAGTGCGGTGACGTTCCACTCTACCTGTCTCAAAACTCTCTTAGCCTCTCTAGCTGGAGGTCCCCCTGCTAATGTTGTTGTTCTGGAGGCTACAAATAGTACTACTTCTAGTCGAGGAAATCGCCTAGTCCTTGAGAAGTTTGTTGGACGCAATGGCCCCACATCTATACATAAACAGATACATAGTTGTTAGATACTTTGATTCCCATAAAAAAATGATATATATAAAAAGAAATAAAAAATTAAATAACATAAAAAAATGAATGTACCTATCTCTCCTCACTCTACTCCGAGAGGTATGGGCATGTCTGGGTCCCTGGAAAAGTTGATCCTAGCGTAGGGGTAGTCCTCTATCACCGGAATCTGTCGTGCCCACTAGTAAAAAAGTGCATCGTCGAAGGCCTCTATGGTCCTTCCTCCCCCTTGTCACAGCATCAAGGCTTCCCATCTATATATTGGTGGGAGGGAGGCCATGTGCACTGTCTCTCATGGACTGAGACCCAGAACTCTCTTGAAGAAAAATGAGCACAAAATGGTTATGAATCGAAAGTTTTTGTTTTCCCTCCCATGACACTCGGTGATTTGTCTCTTCATGCAGTCTATCATGGTCATGCTCCAATTAAATATCTTTGCATTCAAGAACTGCACTGAAAAATGCATGTGCGCCTGGGAAGCCTGATGTAAAGTTGCGGATCCAGTGATCCACCCAATGAGTAAAACTATCACTTTGAGTGATAGGTTGTTAATCTTGTTAATGGGCACATGAGAACCTACTTTCTCAGTGTCAGACTCGCAATGGAATCCAATCAACTCTCCAATGTTGTGAGTCCCGGGGGGGAAATCACGCAAGTTGACTGGTTCACCTCTCCTTGAGAGGCCATTTAGAAAATAAATGTCTTCAATCGTTGGAGTCAATGACTTCCCCTTGAGCATAAACGCCTTAGTGCCAGGATACCAATAGTCTACCAAGGCATTCAGCAGCCTGGGTTTTTCCCTCATGAATGGACACCAGAAGAACTTCCACAAACCACATTGTCTCAATGCGGCCATAGTTGCAGGGTCCTCATCGACTAGTAGATCAATTTCCTCATGCTCCCTCTCTCCAATGGACATACATTCTGCAAAATGACAAGTTCAAAGGAAAGTTAAGTATTGAATTTTTAAATTTTTCATATCTTTGAGGGTGTACGCGGGATGTATTAGACACAAGCGCGTATGCAGGAGGGAAAGTTGTTGTCTGCCCGCAGGCATACGCAGGATGTATTAGGATAGCTCATGTACACATAGGGCTGACCTTTTTTAAAGGTGTGTGCCCCCCAAAAAACTAAAGCTAATGGAAAAATAAAGTATGGAAATGCAAGAAGAGCTAGTTTTTACTTACTTGGTCCAAGCGGAAATTCGTTTCGTCCACTGAAGCTCCTAGAATCAACTTCTTTAACAAAGGGGTTTTTTTGGATTTTTGGTCAATTCTCAATTTGCAATGATGATAATGAGCTGCCAGCTTCTATTTATAGACTTTTTTGGCCCTTTTTGTCATTTTTTGACCCCTTTTGTCATTTTTTTTGGCTTGAAAATCATTTAACGTGGTTCTTGAGTTTCTCTTTGGATGTTATGATACACTTTACTTTTGTTTTGGAAAAACCTTTTGAGAGATGGGGAACTTTTAAGGTCTTTTGGTAAAAATTTATTTTCCCAACTTTGTGCATCTAAGTTAGGATTCCTCCTCCACATGTTGCACCTCGTTGTCTTTTTCGCTTTTCCATAGGATCGAACCCATATAATTATGACACAGAACCGTCATTGTTGCTATATAAGTGTCGTAATTTTGTGGTAGAGCCTACCTTCACATGGATGCCCTAGGTAGATCCTAGTTGCATTTTGGTGTCCATGCCATCGTTAATGACTATAGGCTTGGGAGTCCTTGTTACTCTTGTCCTAATTATGATATTGAGACTCATATGTTGGATATGTTATAACTCTTGACCTCATCCTTGGGACTCCCACAAAACGGGTCTTCTTTTAAGCCATTCTCAGACCCTCTAAATATGAAAAGATTGTCGAGCAATCTTGTTGTCCTTCATGCTCGCCAAACTAAAATTTGAAGGCACATCTATCCGGAAGTAGTTTACCCCTCTTTCAGTTTGGATGGTCGATTTTATGAAGAAAGGTACGCTCTAGGAACTTCAGTTCGCTGGAAGAGTATTCTCAAGTATAATTTTAACCATTTTTCGGGCCTGAGGGACTAAATTTACGAAAAAGGAACCCCCATGGAGTTCATAGTTAATCTCTTTTCAGATTCCCTAAAATTGAAAAGATTTTCGAGTGAGCTTGTTTCTTTTCACTCGTTAAACTGGTCCATAAGAATGTCCTCTATGAATTCCATAGTTAAGCTCTTTTCACACTCCTTAAAATTGAAAAGATCGTCGAGTGACCTTGTTATTTCACACTCGTTAATTGGTTCAGAAAAACATCTACTGGCATGAGTTTATCCATTTTTCCAGCCTGTATATTAAGGAGTAAAAAGGTACACATCGGGAGATTCGTCTCACCGGGAGATTTATCCTCAACAAATTTCACTTTTTCAGGCTAAGGAGACTAAATCTAGAAAAAACAGTGAGTCCATAGTTAACCTCTTTTCAGAGTCCTTAAAATTGAAAATATTGTCGAGTGATTTTTTCTTTGTCACACTCGTTAAAATGGTTTTGAATAGACGTCTTTTCGTTGCTAGTTTACCCATTTTTTCAAACCAACTAGACTACCTTCGAAAAAGATACCTCAGTGGAGTCTTCTTTTGCACTTTTTCAGACTCTCTAAAAATGAAAAACCATCGAGCTTACCTTCTATGGGCTCATTTAAAATTGCATTGAAGGACATTATCATTGTGTCTTATTAATCGCATTTTCATTCCTGCATATTTGGCCTAATGTCGGCTCCATGTTGCTCTCAACTGAACCTTTGAAGCATCCCTTATATGCAAGCATTGTAGCACTTTGTCTTTGCATCTTGACACCTTGACCCATGGAGGAATTTTCCCGAGTGTCCTTTCCCTGCACATGTATCCTTTCTCTAAGCATTAGTGTGTTCCTTGCGCTTGGAACTAGTATGCTTGCGACACTCATTCCTCCTTTGTAACATAGCATTCTTTTATTCTTTTTCAAGCTCTCCAAAATATTGAAAAAGACAAAAAAATTAATTATACCCCAAAAAAGAGGATGGGAAAAGTATTTTATTTTTATGGCAGCACAATGAGTCAACCTTGGACAAAACACATCCTTCCATTTGTTCGTTAATCTTTGGGATTTAATAGGACCTTGGGAAGTTGTTCTCGTAACATAGAGTTGTGTCCTCCTTCGTTTGGTTATCCTTCCAAACATATGGAGAGTCCGCGTTGCCTCTAGCATCATGAACTTATGTCAATGTCTTGCTTCCTGAGTCTGATCATTAGTCGTGCTATTGTCCACGGGAATTTTTACCCAACTTGAGTCGGCCCTTCTGCAGTTTTTATCTTGACCTCATGCCTGACCATCCCAAAATTCCAATCAAGTCCTTGTACGAAATCACTGAGGTACTCTGCTTAATCACCGAGATCCTCTTGTATGTTCCCCAATGAGCCATCGAAGACCTCTGGGTAGTGAAGTCATACACTCACATTACACTCCTACCCGAGTTTTTGAAGATCTTGAAGTTGTTTCTTGAGCTCTGAAGACCTCATCTCCAGCCATCAAACATTTTTGGCTTCTTGAATATGGATATCATACAACTATATCTTTGCTTTTGACATGTAGATCTGTTGTGTATTGCTCACGGCTACACTTTATATAGTTATATGACATGGATCTGTAGTGCATTTGATTGGCAGCCATGATTTATTTCATCCCGAGCATAGGTATGCCTGCCTCGGTGAGACAATTGTTATTTTGAAGATGGCACCTCCCGAACTTTGGTCCAAGGCTCACTCGCTTCGTACGTTGGTGAATATTTGTAATGTATTTTGAAAATCATATGCTCTTCTGACCTCACACATTACGGGGCATATGTTATAACCCTAAATTGCATCATACATGCATACCTAATATCAAGCCATCTTACTTACTATTTTTGCCAAGCCAACACTGAACAACTCTTCTTAAAAACACAATTTTTTAATATGTACGCACCCTACTCCACTACTTCCCACGTACATACACTAGTTGCACCATTACAACCCGCGTATACCCAAAAAAATTGCAAAAAATAAAAAGTTGCAAGGGATTCGTTGAGATTATGGGCTATTGGGTAGTTTCCCAACCAATTGATCGCTTATATCCTGTCACCCAACCGAATAACCATCCTTTTGTTATATAAAAAGAGGTTTTGGGGTCTCATTCCAAGGAGAAAAATAGCTATAGTGAAACTCTGCCCATTTCACTTTCCCCCCTAGTCCCAAGAATTTGCAGCCACATTGTGAGTTTTGAGCCAGAATTCCCTATTCTTGCCTTTTTCCTCATTCATAAGCCTATGCCCATTCTCTAGAGAGAAGTGTGAGAAAATAAGGATACATGGAAGTATTTGGAGCTTGGTGACGAGGAGCCCAGGAACAGGTTTGAGGAGAAGTCATTGATCTCATTTTGTAAGTGACTTTGTGAGATTAATATAAAGAAGTATTTTTTTCATCCCGCCATATGATGTGTTCAATCTTTATGTTTGATTTACATTCTGTGATGAAATCTAACCCATTAATTCATATATAAGATGCATTTTCGTAGTTTCTTGTTTGTCTTTTGGTGAATGCAGGTTAGCCTTGGGAGGAGACTTGCAGTTGAGAAGCGAACGAACGCAGAAGGATCAACACTGGACGCGAAGTTTAAGGTAAGACTACCGGATCCTTATACTTTGTATTTTATGCATGAATGTGGGGTATTGTTGGGATAGTTGTTAAAAGTAGGAGACTTTAGATGGTTACCTCTGCCTGCACTTTAGAACCCTAGTGTAGTCTGTAGGGGGTTTTTCCCACTATAGAAAGAAGGTCACCAGAAAATTAAAAAACCACAATGACATGTATAACAGTCAATAATCTAACAGGCGCAACTATCACATCGCTACAAAAATAAAAGGAAGCATGTAGACGAAATTGGAATGGATAAAGGTTGTTGCGCTACCAAATTTTGGCTACAGATAGATTAAACAAAAGGGCATCTCCTCAAGCAATATAGACCATAAACTGCATAAGGATGATGTCTCTCTTGAGTGAATCATAAATCCATACAATAAAAACAAAACACAGAATGAGAAACCAGAAATTCATACCATCTAGATGTAAATCAGCATCCAGTGAACTAAATAAAATTTGTGAAATTTAGATGTGTGTACCTTGAGCGAAGGCTAAGGTTCCATTACTATTGTCCTACACTCGCGCTCTGTCCCACACCGTCTTTCCAACCACTGAGACCTCACCGATACCTCCCATCCAATGTTAGGGGTAATCTTCTTCCCCCTAAGCCCCCCCAGCTGCAAAGGGGCCATGCACACAATACCAAAGAATTCTAGCTCCCAACTTCGCTCGCAAGGTCGAGCTACCACTCATTACCCGAGCTGGGTATCCCAACTCCCACAAGAGAAATTTAGTCAAGATAAAATTTTGGTAGCGTAACCTTACGCAAACCAGACGTGATCCATACTCCTCCTCTGCCATCTTTTTTATAGAGTTTCCTTAGTGATTAGCTTCCCAAACCCTCATTATATTCTTTTTTATTAAATTTAATTAGGACAAACCTCCCCCATACACATGTCACCCGATCCCTTAGTTGCACCAGAAAATTAATTTATTAATTAACTAAATTTTCCTATTTCCCTCACCCACCTAAAAGCGTTCCTAAAAACGCTCCTCGGTGTCCCTTTATTCCCTTACATTTCTTAAATGACTTACTCCTTACTTAAATCCTAGTTGAGTTCACAAATAGAAAGTTCCAAAGGCTAGATT
This sequence comes from Picea engelmannii, assembly GCA_009831015.1. Classification (NCBI taxonomy): domain Eukaryota; kingdom Viridiplantae; phylum Streptophyta; class Pinopsida; order Pinales; family Pinaceae; genus Picea; species Picea engelmannii. The sequence continues at coordinate 354,843 of ML805265.1, forward strand.
CCCTACTAAGTTAGACATTCCCCTTTTTTGTTAAGTTTCCCCTTTTCTTTAAGTTTTCCCCTTTTCTAACTAAGTTCAGAATTAGCAAGTTTAGACAAAAACAACCTCTTACCCCTTTGAATAACTAAACCTTCATTAAAAAATTTAATTTAATTATTAAATCTTGAATTTTTCTTTTCCCCCTTCTTGTTACATGTTTAATTAGTTTTTTTTGTTCAAAGGTTCTACTTAGACCTAGGTTTTAAATTCACTAGGCCTGGCAACAGTTCTTAAGGGAAAACTTGTTATTAACTTTACTTGTCACATCATTAATTTTAAGGTCAACCAGGTCCTAAGGAGACATAGTTTTCTAGGCACTAGGTTTGTTAACTTACCATGGTTAAAATCATGATGTGCCCTTCAGGATGCACTACGTGCTCCAAGGGTGCCACTCGCCTATTTTTGTTTTATTTGCGCGATATGCCCTTCAAGATGCACTACGTTCTCCAAGGGTTCCACTTGCCTCTCGACTGAATTTGGTAGACGTCAAAACCCTGGAATCAATACTTCGTCAGGTGACCTTGTGGGAGACTAATGGCCTCTAAGGAATAAGGACCCTGCCTTATTGTGCGCCCCTTAGAATCATCATGAGCGACTGTCATAGTCTTTCCTCATGGCATCGTGGGTCTTTTCAAACTTGGTAATCATTAACCTACAGTTCGATCCATGACGGGAGTGCTAGTAGGTTTTGGCAGGGTTGTTGCCACACCTCTCCCTCAATGTATCTGGTTGTCATGTGTGACCCATTTACTCCAAATGTGAGTCTGGTCAGAAAGTTATTGTCAACCTGCATCCATCAATGAAACATGTCATCGATAACAATCAACATCATAATATCTAATCATATGTCACATATGTCATATCAACAACATTTGAACCATAACAGTCCACTCCCTGACTCAATCCAAAGTCCAAGGAGAGTCATCGATGCCATCGGCATCCTCTAACATCCAGAGTCTTTCACACTCAGGAGAAACTAGTCAATAGCAGTTGTCGATGTAAACATAGAAAAATAACATATCATCAGATCCACAACATCTCATAATCATAATAAAAATAGCCAATCGTATAAGGAACCGGATCACTTGCACGCAAGTGTCCTCAAAGAATAAGTCTGCTTAGTGCACGCAAGAGTGGGATGTTACATACACCCCCTCTTGTTTTAAGCTTCATCCGGAAGTTTCACAGTATGTAAGTGCTGAAATAAAGTGTCTAACAATATCAATATGTCTAGCTATCAAACAAAAATGGAAACTCCTAACATATATCCTATGTGTCCTCCCAGGTCGTTGAGAGAGGACTATATTTGTCCCACTGGAACTTGACCTAATATATTGTTCGACGTCATACCTGTTGAATGAAATGGTCCAGGATGCGGATTGGCTCCACCATGAGCGCACCCTCATCTGATACCTGCAAGGAACTCATGTCAATAACATCTGTAGGATCACTAACATAATGTCTCAAAAAAGATACGTGAAAAACATCATGCATGCACCTCAAAAAATCAAGCAAGGCTAGTCGATAGGCCATGGAACCCTTCTTTTCCAAAATCTTGAAGGGTTCCAAGAACCTAGGAGAGAATTTATCACCCTTTCCAAACTTGATCAAACTCTTATGTGGTTTCACTCGCAAAAATACTTGATCCCCAACTTCATAACTACGGTCGACACGATGCACATCGGCATAAATCTTGTGTCGATCATGTGCTTCCTTTATCCTTTGTCTTATGGTTTTCATTTTCTCTTCCATTTCTTGGATCATTTCTCATCCCACCAAGACCCTATCCTAAAGCCAATCCCAACTCAAAGGCGTCTGACATGGTCACCTGTAAAGAAACTCGAAAGGTGTCATCTTAATGGTGCTTTGATAACTATTGTTATATGCAAATTCTACCAGTTGAAAGAATTCTTCCAAATGCTTATGTTGGTCCATCATGTACATATGCAACATATCCTCCAAGATTTGGTTCATTCTCTCGATCTGCCCGTCTGTCTCCGGGTGATATGCGGTACTAAAGTTAAGTTGAGTTCCCAAAGCCTCTTGGAAACTAGTCCAAAATCATCATGTAAACACCAATCCTCGATCAGATATAATCCTCTTAGGCACACCATGCAACCTCACTATCTCGTTGATGAAAACTCTAGCTATGTCTGGTGCCTCATACATCATACATACAGAAATAAAATGAGCACTCTTCGTCAGAGTGTCGACTACTACAAAAATTGAGTCATTTCTCCTTATCGTCAGTGGAAATCTGACAATGAAATCCATCGAAATGAGCTCCCATTTCGATTCTGAAATAGCGTGTGGTTGTATTAAACCTGTCGGATGTTTGTGTTCAACCTTCACCTACTGACATTCTAGACATATTTCCACGTAGTTGACTAAGTCTGCCTTCATTCCTCTCTAGAAGAATAAGGGTTTAAGGCATGCCCTCATCTTCGTTACTCTGGGATGAGCCATGTACACTGCTCTATGAGCCTCGTTTAGGATCAAACTCCTCAATTCGTCGTTGGGCAGTTCGTAAATTAGATTTTTAAATATCAATAATCCATCATTTTCCACAGTAAACCCCTCAAATTTTGGTACCATCATTGTGTTTTGTCCAAAAAACTCCTTGACCTCTTGTACCAGTCATTTTTGCGCTGTAAAGTTAGAATATTTTCACGTAGATTCTTCTAAAGAGGCATCATCGAAAATATGTGTGTTCTCTGACTCAACGCATCAGCCACTATGTTCATTGTAATTTTTATGTAAGTAATCTCGAAATCATACTCACTAAGAAATTCCAACCAACAGCGTTGTCGCACATTCAAGTTTCTTTGTGTAAATATGTGTTGTAAACCACAGTGGTCCATTTTTAGTTCAAATTTTCATCCAATAAGGTAGTGTCTCCATACTCTCAATGTATAAACAATGGCTAACAATTCCAAATCGTGCATCGCATAGTTCTCCTCATGCATTCTCAACTTTCTCAAGATGTAAGTGATCACTCAACCGTCTTGCATCAAGACTCCGCCTGAGACTTCCTTGGATGCGTCAGTGCATACCAAGAAGTCTGTGTCCATGTTAGGGACCTTTAGTATTAGCCTTGTTGTCAAAAACTCCTTAAGCCTCTGAAATGCTTCCGCACATTTCTCAGTCCAAACAAACTTCTTGTTCTTCTTCTGCAATTCCGTAATCGAATTTGTTATCTTCGAAAAACCCTCGATGAACCGTCGATAGTATCCTACTAAACCCATGAAGCTACGCACTTCTGGAACATTTGTCAGCACAGGCCATTCCATAATAGAATCAACCTTTTCTAGATCCATAGCGATACCTTCATTGGAGATGACATGCCCTAAGTAGTGAATATTTTATTGATAAAACGAGCATTTAGATAATTTCCCATACAATTTGTTCTCTCATAGACATTGTAGTACTAAGCGCAAGTGCTCATCATGCTCCTGCATTTTTTGAGAATATATCAAAATATCGTCAATGAATACTTGGACGAACATTTCGAAGTATTCACAGAACACGTCGTTCATCAAACTCATAAATACCCCTCAGGCATTTGTCAGTCCAAACAGTAAAACGGTAAACTCGAAATGTACAAACCTCGTCTTAAAGGCGGTCTTAGGGATTTCTTCCTCCTTGTTCCATAATTGGTGCTACCCTGATCTCAAGTCAATCTTTGAAAACATCATCGTGCCTTTCATCTAATCAAACAAATCATCAATCCTTGGCAACTGATACTGATTTTTTATCGTTGCCTTGTTTAATTGACGGTAGTCAATTCAGAGTCTCCACGACCCATCCTTCTTTCATATGAAAATAAAAGGTGCACCCCATAGTGATACACTTTGACGTAGCACCCCTACCTCAGTAGGTTTTGCTTGACCTCCCAGTCTAAGGATCATTCTTAATATCCCCTTGAGCTGAAATGGCTCTTTGATTCCTAGCTGGAATATTCACACTTGTAACCACAGGTCCTTCTTAGGAGCTATTCCTGTGCAAACAAGCACTAGGCGCGAACTCTTACCCACGTGACCAACCAATGTGACCACAAACTTTATCCGAAAAGGTATTTCATGAATCATGATTTCGGGGGTATTGGCGTGATACAACCCCAACACTCCACATCCACGAAACGTCGAAACCCGATGTGGGACCTCTCCCCAGGGCCAGATCTGACAGTCTTGTGCCTCCTCCTCGATCGACAGCCATGATCGCATCGCGACTTTGTGTTTCGCGATATCGGGATTGTTTGTGTAAAGCAAGCCCAATGCTCCAACTCCCAACTTTCGAAATGTCGAGATATGAACTCAAGAGATCAACAACTCCCATTGATCCAGATCCAACGTATACTATTCCTCCTGGGCTTGTGAGTGTTGAAAGGTTATCATCCTTTCCGCTGAGCTAATAGATCCAATGGCTCACAGAATTTTGGTATTCCTCCCTCTGAGAGGTTCCATCGTCCGTTCATATTTTCAATGGCTCCAAGCCAAAGGAATTGGCGTCAGTTCTTATGGGTTCAACCTCTGTGAGGTGACTTCAAACTTCTTATTTTTCCCTACTCTTATATTCTCTTGCTCTACAACTCTCTAATTCTTATAATGAGAATCATACTACAATACATGTGAGGGAGCTTTCTAGAGTTTTCCCTCCTGCACTCTAAGTTATCTAATCAAAATAAAAGATACAACTACTGTACATTTAATACAATAAATCCCTCCAACAAACAGATGAGATCAACCGCTTAAGATCTGTATTACAACTCAAAACATAAATGCGACTGCATCCTTTCAAGATATTACATTAATGTGACTGCAGTCCTCCGCTCTTGTGCTTGCTTTGTTGTCTTGCTTACGATGCTCCTGCATCATACTCCTCTGGCTGAAAAAATCATGAACTCTTGTTCATGATCTCCTGCACCATTTATCCATGTTTCTGGATCTCTGCTTCTCTTTCCCAACTCGCATCCTCAATCAGGTGTCCCTTCCATTTGACCAAATACTCAAAATATGTCTTTCTTCGAGTCTTTTTGGTAACTCTCTGATCAATGACCTTTTCCATCTACGGCTTTTCAGCTACAGGAAGTTGTTTAACCCATTGAATTTCTTTGTGGTTTTCTTCTCCTCTGGCTTCATCTATTCTGTAAGGATACAGATCTGCTACATTGAATATGGGTGATATTCCCACATCATCTAGCAACTCTATCTCATAAGTATTTTCTTCAAATTTCCTAATGATTTTACATGGCCCTATCTTTTTCATCTCCAGTTTATTATACATTCCCCTTGGGAACCTTTCTTTTCTCAGGTGCGCTAAGACTGATTCTCCCACTTCGAACTGAAGTTCTTTTCTATGTTGATCTTCTCTGTACTTATATTCCTGGCTGGAATTTTGCAACCGCTCTTTGATCTTACTATGGAGCTCTTGTATATCTGCTGCAAAGTCTTCCACTCCATCACTTATGAACTCGCTCTACTCTAAGTCTCTCAACTCAGACAATCCCCTTGGCTGCATTCCGTACATTATCTAGAATGGGATCTGTCCTGTGCTCCTATTCTTGCAACAACTCTGAATAGACGTTCTTCTGCAGCGTCTTCAGCTCTAGCCTCATTTTCACTTTGGCTTCACTGACATCTCATGTATCAGTAGCTCATCTCTGTGTTGTCTCCATAGCATCTAATCGAGCAAGAAGTTCTCTCATTTCCCTTTCCACGGCTGGATCGGGCATCGGCCTGTCTTGACGTCTTTTGGGTGGCATTGTTCAAATCTGTTCCATGCAGAATTCAATTTACAACTTGTCTTTTGTCTCCCCCTGCCTACAGAAAACAATGATTGTATGCTCTGATACCACCTGACGCAGCACCCCTACCTCAATAGGTTCTTCTTAACCTCGCGGTCTAAGGATCGTTATTAATCTCCCCTTGAGCCGAAATGTCTCTTCGATTCCCAGCTGGAATCTTCACACTTGTAACCACAAGTCCTTCTTAGGAGCTATGCTTATGCAAAAAAGAACTAGGCACTAACTCTTACCCACGTGACCAACCAATGTGACCACAAGATTTATCCGAAAAGGTATTTTTTGAATTGCAATTTCAGGGATATTGGTGTGATACAACCCCAACACTCCACATCCATGAAACCTCGAAACCTGATGTGGGACCTCTCCCCAAGACTAGATCCGATGGTCCTGTGCCTCCTCCTCGATCTATATCCATGATCGCATCATGACTTCATGTTTTGCGATATCGGGACTGTTTGTGTAACGCAAGCCCAATTCTCCAACTCCCGACTTCCGAAATGCCGAGATCTAAACTCAAGAGACCAATGACTCCCATTGATCCAGATCTAACGGATACTATTCCTCCTGGGCTTGTGAGCACTGAAAGGTTATAATCATTTTCCTTTCCGCTGACCTACTAGATCCAATGGCTCATGGAATTTCAGTATTCCTCCCTCTGAGAAGTTCCATCGTCCGTTCAGATTTTCAATGGCTCCAAGCCAAAGGACTTGGTGACAGTTCTTCTGGGGTCAACTTTTGTGAGGTGACTTCAACCTTCTTTTTTTTCCTTGCCCTCCTATTCTCTTTCTCTACAGCTCTCTAATTATTACAATGAGAACCAACCTACAATACATGTGAGGGATCTTTCTAGAGTTTTCCCTCCTACACTCTAAGTCATCTAATCGAAATAAAAGCTACAACTACTTTACATTTAATATAATAAATGCCTCCAACAAACAGATGAGAGCAACCGCTCAAGATCTATATTACAACTCAAAACATAAATGTGAATGCATCCTTTCAATATATTACATTAATTTCTTATCCTTTCAAATTCAAAATGATTTCAAAATGTGCACTGGTGCATATCCAGTTGTCCTCTGCTCTTGCGCTTGCTTTACTGGCTTGCTTACGATGCTCCTGCATCACACTTGGATGTATAATTCCCAGGTCCAACAACTTCTTCAGTTTCATTTTTAACTCCTGTAACTCAGGGGTTGACATCCGATAAGGTTTTCTTTCTATTGGCTCAGTTCCTGGTTTTAGGTCAATGGTAAATTCAAATTCCCTCTCAAGCGAAAACCCTGATAAATCCTCTGGGAAGACATATGAAAACTCTCATACTACCGGAAGGTTTTCCAGTCCTTCTGCCATGCCTTTCTCGTTTAACGCAAGGATCGCATATAGTTAGAATCCCTTGTGCATGCTCTTCCATAGATGTAGGGAAGATATGAACCTTAGAAAAAATCCTTGGGTCTGACCTACAATCACGCGTCTTTGTCCCTCATCATTGACCAAGCTCAACCATTTCATCTTACAGTTGAGTATCACCTCATGTGATTCCTACTAGCCCATACCGATCACGACATCATAAGAACCTAAGATCGTGACGTATAGGTTGGACCTAGTGAAAAACTCTCCCAGGTTAATTCTATAGCCTGTAACCTTTTCTGCAACCTTCTGTTTGGCTCCCGAAGCCATTCATACAAGGTTAAACTTGTCCTGTTCAACTGCCTTTACCTTAATTCTTTTTAGCGCTGCACCAAAAATAAAAATTTTTTGTAGCACCGGGATCTATCAAAATACTAAGGGTCTGGTCAGCGACGGTACCTAATGTCTCGATCACAGTCGATTGGTGATTTTCCTAGCATTTATTCACCATTGCATGAATCCGATGGGCCTTGCCCAAATCTCCCGCGGTAGTGGGTTCGGTTGATCCAGATGCTTTGTTCCTCTTAATTGGGTAGTCACGCTAGTAATGTGGCTCTCCACATGTCTAGCACCCTTTCTTCGGTCCAGTACTCCCGGTACCTGAAGTAGAAGCTGACGGCCCACCGGCCTAGAACCCTAGTCTATCTTATTGAACATGCCTAAATTGTTGTTGCTACGATCGACATTGCTGCTGGTACTGTGGTCCTCAGTAAGGAGTCCATTGTTGAGGCATCAGTTGTCATGGTGTAGTGTAAGTGTATCCTCTCTATATGTCACGATATCCTGGTGAATGTCTAGCTGGTGTCTGATGTTGTTGTGCACCAGATGACGCATGTCCCGCTGGTCTCACTGGAGTCCTACTATGACCCCCGTTGATAAGCTCCTCCTCTGCTATGAGTTCTAGACAGCATCGTACAAGGTTTAAGGCATCAGAATCCTCACTTTTGCATGAATGTTGACATTAAGGCCAAACATGAACTTGTTGACCTTAAGTTTCACAGTATTCAGGTGCGGAACACACCGAAGCAACTCCATGAAACAAACCTCATACTCGGGCACTGTATGGTCGCCCTGTCGCAAGGCGTTGAACTCATTGAGTTGAAGCTCAATGAATTCCTCAGACAGATACCTCTCCCGGAGCCATTCCTTGAATAATTCCCATGACATGTCTTCGATTTCCATGTTCAATTGCGGCAAGAGAATCTTCCACCATAGAAGAGTGCTCCTTTCAGTTGAAATACATCCATGTGGACCTTCATGTTGGAGGTATAGTCGTGAAGTGCAAAGCACATCACCATATTCTCCAACAATGCATCGGCAGCTACGCCATCCGGGGCACCAAAGAACTCGGGAAACTTGACCTTCTCGAGTTTGCAGTGAAAGCTACTAGTACCGACCGGGGCATGCGGTGGATGCTCAGGAGGTTTCGACGCCCTGGCATCATCTTCATCCAAATGGATGATTAGTGCCTCAAACATCCTCTGGAAGGACCTCATCAGCCCAACCACATCACCCACAGCTATTTTTTCCTACCCGACAACCTGTTCATCTCCCTGGGATTTATACCCCTCGGGTGTGGATGCTACTAGGGGTGTCGCACCTCCTCCCCTAGTACCCCGTCGTCTGCCTCCAGGACGTCCTCTAACCATGACTACCTGCACGAATACAAATCAATTTTGATTAGAAACATTTATAATCAAGTATCCAATCAATGGAAGTCGTAATGATCCCAAGTCACGGGTCGAACCAGCTATGATACCATACGTAAGGACCCCCGTCATTACGACAACAGAAGACTCATAACAAGTGCATTTTTTTTTTTAAAAGAAGGAAAGTAACAACTACAAAAGTCAATCAATGTAACTCAATGAAGAACACAACGCACGCAATTCAGGAAATAGACAACATAACAACCTAGCATACTAGCACATCATGTAGTTGGATGCAACATATGAAAACCAATTAGACAAAAATAAAAACAACTACCTGCTCGTCCTACCCTGCAAGGTTGGGACCTCCAGGACACATAAGCAACGCTCAAGCCCAGGTTCCCATCAATTTTGACCATTTAAGGTCTCAAGGCTGGCGACTGTTTTGAGGAACAAGGAGGTGTCGACTTCTTACCCGACACACGCAAGATCACGCCTACTAATCTAAAAGACAACATCAATCAATCCAAACACAACAGCTTTGACGACCACTAATTAGAACCTTTATGACAATAAAGAAACCAATCACATTAAAATGTTACAGAACCAAGAACAAAAGTCAATTACAATGAACAACCACACCCACATTGGGAATCACAAGACTCAATGCTAGGTTATCATATGCGCCTATCGCTCAAGCACACCTTTATCTCGTCATAAGGAATCATGGTGCCACCGTGCGATAAGCGTGATTGTAACTAAGGCACAAATTTAAACAGTCACGAATACTTAAACTTAAGACACAATCATCGAATGCCAGGAACCCCAAACTTAACTATCATACCTTATAATGGAATATATAACAAGATCACTCTATTCAATCAATGCTAAGGATGCGCAAGGTAATGATATTCAATATAGGGTTAAATTTTTCAACAAAAACTCATAATTAAGTAATTACCAATTTCCAAGCAAGGATTCCACTAACCACATCAAGGATTCAATAAGTCCTTAATCAGTTCCCTATTGTGAAAGCGAATAAAGATGTCATAAAGTGATAATCATAGTACGGACAATTAAAACGAATAAGACTATTGTAAATCAATTGAACTATTATTAGGAGATAACACATTAATGCAGTTATCTCTTAAAACTGATGTAAAAGCGAGTAAGACTGTTCAACTGCGATAATACATTAATAAAAGTAAGCCATTATGATAGTTGTAAAATGAATGAATTATTAAATTGTTGTAAAAAGATTAAGTTATAATGAGCGATAATCACACCGATCATAAATAATACCTTAAACTATAAAACAATCAACTGATCTAAATGGGATAACCACAATAGTAGGTCCCCTGCCATAATTTCAGCTACCATAGTCATGACATAAAATATTCCTAAATTACAAAACTGCCAGTGCTAACCACTAAACATTTAGAAATCTCTATGTGATTACTTAAATCTCGGTGTAGTTATATAAATATTTGTGTATTATATTAAAGTCTCTTAATTATTTAAAGGATATAAAAATCTAGGCATATTTAAACCAAGATTCTCGGATATAGAAATATTACATTTACCAGTGAAGAGTAGGTTGTGATTCTCAAACAAGGAAATATTTAAATATTTAAATGCAGATTAGAATTAATTAGATGTCCAACTGTTAGTAAATCGAAATTAACCCAACAAAGAAATTGCTACTGCCATGCTCAGAAATAGCAGAACATTAAATCAAGGAGTCGCCACTTCGCCAATTAATTTTTTTACAGCCATAATTACACCATACTATGCTCTGCGTGCACAAGGTAAGTAATATGGCTTTATAAATGTTATAATCAAATAAAAAAAACTACCACTTGTCAGTCACATGGCCCTGGATGTAAGACCCCATTCCAAACAAAATAAAACTGGGAAAGCGTTTAAGTCACCTAGCATACAATCGTTGCTAATAACTATAGCCTTTGCATCCTCTGTCCACAATCATAAATACCATTAATTATATTTACTACCAGAATTTGGTAGGAGGCTGGGTCAATCATCCCAATCACACAACCAGAAGACAAGTCCAGATAACCCTCCTTTTGTTGTTTTTAGACAAATCCCAAGGGATATGAATGTTATGCTAGTTATGAGTGATTATAAGGATTAAATCAAGCTTAAAGAATATGCATCTAAATAAAACATTCCAATGACGAAGCATAGTAAAGTTAAAAACTTGAATCAAGGCAAATTATACTTGGTTCGTTGGATAGTTGTTGAACCATAAATAAGCAAGAATTCCCTTATTCGATTAATGTTCCAAGAATGTGCTTCTGTTACCTGTAACTCAATTATAAATTATGGTGGTAGATTGAGAGAAATATGTTCCCAATTCCAATAAGAAGTGATCGGTAATAATCAAAAAAATAGAATACCTTGCCTTTTCTAAATCCCTTAAAATCATTTAGAATGCGTTTCTCTGATCGGTAATAAAAAAAAATTACCTTGCCTTTTCTAAATTCCTTAAAAAAATCATTTAGAACGTGCTTCTCTGATCGGTAAAATAAAAATGAAAACATATGGAAAGGTTGGGGTCGGGGCTCGTGCTGTCATGAGAAGATTAAGATATTTACTCCAGGTATAAAATGATGCAAAGTCAAAATAAAATAAGTCCTCAATCCAAATCCATATTCTAAGGCTCAAGAAATGATAGGTTAAGACAGGTGGAAGCGAGTGAGTATGCAAGAAGAAGTAGGAGGGAGGTGATACTATAAGAATGGAAAGTCATGGGCACAAATCTCGCAATGGACAACAAGATAAGCTTCGAAAAGAAAATTTTACATGCAATTAAAACCAAAAGGCACCGAAGGGATGCACTACTATAAACAAGGTCACCAGAAAATTTAAAAACCACAATGACAGGTATAACAGTCAATAATATAGCAGGCGCAACTATCACAGTGCTACAAAAATAAAAGGAAGCATGTAGACGAAACTTGAATGGATAAAGGTTGTTGCGCTACCGGATTTGGGCTACAGATAAATTAAACAAAAGGGCAGATCCTCAAGCAATAGAGACCATTAACTGCAGAAGGATGAAGTCTCTCTTGGGAGAATCATAAAGCCATACAATATCAACGAAACACAAAGCGAGAAACCAGAAATTCATACCATCTAGATGTAAATCAACATGCATTCAACTAAATAAAATTTGTGAAATTTAGAGTGTGTACCTTGAAAAAAGGTGAAGGTTTCGTTATTACTGTCTCACACTCCATCCCGCTCCATCTTTCCAACCACTAAGACCTCATCGGTACCTCCCAGCCAACGTCCCCCTGAGCCCCCCGAGCCCCAAAGGGGCCACGCACACAATACCAGAGAATGCTATCTCCCAGTTTGGCTCATAAGGTCGAGCTACCACTCGTTACCCAAGCTGGGTATCCCAACTCCCACAAGAGAAATTCAGTCAAGATAAAATTATGGCAACGTAACCTTACGCAAACCAGATGTGATCCATACTCCTCCTCTGCCATCCTTTTTATATATTTTCCTTAGTGATTAGTTTCCCAAACCCTCATTAGATTCTTTTTTATTAAATTTAATTACAAAAAACCTCCCACGTACACATGTCACCCAATCCCTTAGTTTCACCAGAAAATTAATTTATTAATTAATTAAATTTGTCTATTTCCCTCACCCACCTAAAAGCATTCCTAAAAACACTCCTTTGTGTCCCTTTATTCCCTTACATTTCTTAAATAACTTATGCCTTACTTAAAGCCTAGTTGAGTTCACAAATAGAAAGTTCCAAAGGCTAGATTCCCTACTAAGTTAGACATTCCCCTTTTTCTTTAAGTTTTCCCTTTTCTTTAAGTTTCCCTTTTTCTTTAAGTTTCCCCCTTTTTTAACTAAGTTCAAAATTAGCAATTTTAGACAAAAAAAACCTTTTACCCCTTTTAATAACTAAACCTTCATTAAAAATTTTACTTTAATTATTAAATCTTGAATTTTTCTTTACCCCCTTCTTGTTACATGTCTAAATAGTTTTTTTGTTCAAAGGTTCTACTTAGACCTAGGTTTTAAATTCACTAGGCTTGGCAACAGTTCTTAAAGGAAAATTTGTTATTAACTTTACTCATCACATCATTCATTTTAAGGTCGACCGGGTCCTAAGGAGGCATAGGTTTTTAGGCACTAGATTTATTAACTTACCATGGTTAAAATCACGACGTGCCCTTCAGGATGCACTACATGCTCCAAGGGTGCCACTCCCCCCTTTCTGTTTTATTTGTGCGACGTGACCTTCAAGATGCACTATGTACTTCAAGGGTGTCACTCGCCTCTTGATTGAATTTGGTAGACGTCAAACCCTGGAGTCAATACTCCGTCGGGTGACCTTGTGGGAGACTAAGGGCCTCTAAGGAATAAGGAACCTGCCTTATTCTGTTTCCCTAAGAATCATCATGAGGATATTGTCACAGTCTTCCCTCATGACATCGTGGTTCTTCTCGAACTAGGCAATCGTTAACCTACAGTTCGAGCCACGACGGGAGTGTTAGTTGGTTGTGTTAGCACCAAAAGTCACCTCTAGATTGTGGAAGAGGTAAGCATGATACCCATCAGAGTTTATGTCACAGATTGGTTATAAAAGGGTCAAATGGTCGCAGTCTCAGGAAAATATCATCTTAACTCAGAAAACTGGATTGATATGCACTAGCAGGTGAGGTCTTGATTTAACTTCAGATAGTAAGTTGTAGTAAGGGTGAGTAGGAGGAAGATGTCGGTGCGATAATGCAGAGGCCTGCCAAGGACATCAATTCTTTCGACAACCCAAGGAGGAACATTTTAAACACAAGAACTTATTGAATTTAAATCTCACAGAAACTGAAAGGAACCATAACAACACTATAATCAAACTTTCATCATAGTTCAGTCACAATAATTCAAGTGAACCATTCAACCATGAACTCTTTCAGCATCAGAGAGAAACAGGAGGGAGTAAGAAAGTTGATTTTCATTAAACAAGATGTCTCAAATGAATATACATAACCAGAGAACTAGAATGTTCATTAAAACTTTACAATACGAAAGCTTTTCTCTACCATCGACCATTACAAAATATAAAAACTGAGTATATATACTCAAAGCGACTTTCTCCCTACAGAAACGCGTTTTGATCACTGCATTCAGGGTTGTTGTGCCTCTTTCGTCACCTTAGTGAGAAAAATAGAGGTGCTTGCAAGCTTAGTTGGGTTTGCTAAGCAGGACAGCTGTAAGGAAAAGGGTTAGAGAAAGAAATATAAAAGAACAACTAAGAAATAAAACAACAACTAAATTAATGAACATAAGGACATAAGGACAAAAGAAACAATTAGACCCATGTCACCAATGATAATGTTGATATTAGTGAAAGAAAACATCGAGAAGAAAGAGGACTATGAGTCCCTTATTCCTCCAAGGGAGGGCTCTTGGACCCCCACAAATAAGCTCTTCTTACAACTTTGAAAATGAAAATGAAAATGGTGAAAGAATTCTTTGTTAATCCACTCAAGGGGTGAGATGAATTTCCCAATGCAATGATGCAAGTATACTCTTGGTAAGGATAGGGGATCGCTCAAGAGAATAATGGCAACATAACTTTTCTATGGATTCCTTGAAAAATGAAGTGTATCCATGGTCTTTTTATAACATTCCTTTGAGGTATTGTCCAACTAGTTTGTAGTGTGTAAAGAGGCTAATTAGGGAATTTCTAGGTCTTTGACCAGCCACCCAATCGAATCCAGTCCAGATTTGAGTGCCAAATCAACTTGGAAGCTAAACCTGAAGTGGGTGGGAGGCTGACCACTCTCATAAATGCGTTGTTTCTCAGGTGCGCGTCTTTTTGCGACAACAGTCGCACATCGTGCGCATGTGCGTGAATCTTGCGTTTCGTTTTTGCGCATGTGGGCACGCGCCCTATGTCTTCATAGTGCCCTTTAATTTTTGCACTAGTTGTATATTTTTTACCCTTTGGAAATGCTTTTGTGTTGTTTTTGGTCCATGGGTGACCTCATAACTGTTTGACGATGTTGAATTCTTGTAACCATTTGCAGACAAAATTTCAATGATAACAGATGCCCCCTGATGGATGAGGTTAGGAGCATACGTATAACCGAAATCCATCAATGTTTCTTCTACTGAGAGTGATTTTGTAAGAGAGAGCGATAATGGTATTGTCAAGAGTTACCCGTTGGAGAGAGAAGGGAACCTGTAGAACCCAACCTTCCATAAGGTGTGTAAAAATAAACTGTGTACAAACGAGGCGGGCATGCCCCATGCTCCTGTCATGTAACTAAAAAAGGAATGAAGTGTTGATGTAGACAACTGCAGTACCCTCGGGGGTGGTCGTGAGAAAGGAAAAAGACAATTATGCGGAGGAACATACTCTGAATGGTAGGCAGTGATATCTATAAAAAATATCATAGATTTTGTAGGCATTGATAGCCCAGCCCAGTTCAGAGGTCTTCAACAAATATAATAAATAACTACAATAGTCGCAAAGTAAGACCCACCGTAACATGAGAAAGTGTTGAAGTCGAATGTTACGGGGGTCAATGACAGCAGGGAGAAATTGTGGTTCTCTCTGTGTCGTCTGAGATCTCTCATTGGATAGGTAATGAGAATCAAGATACTGTCACCCTTCTGGAAAATTGTGTTGATGTCGAAAAAAGGGAGATGCGACTCCTAGAAGCAAAAGGCTTCGTGAAATCTATGAGGTGAGGTTATGAATTGAAGGAGGTACATGGTCGAAGTCAAGATGTATGGAGACTCAAGACTACCCTTGGTTGGGGGTATATGCGAAGTATAAGTGGTCGCAACCATTCAACTAAGTCTGTTAGAAAAACAGGACCGTGGAGCAATAAAATAAAACAAATGCGGAAACAAAACACAGAAGATACACAATACAAGAGAGACACTGATTTATGTGGTTCACCCAGTGTGGGCTACGTCCACCAAATAAATTGTCAGGTCCTTTCTTTATTATTATCTAGCAAAATGAAGGGATACAACCTACAGCAAAACTCGTTGTAACTTCCTCTTCTTTCTCTCATAGTATCCTCTCTCAGAATACAATACTCACCAACCTACATAGACGCAATGCAAATCCCTCATAAAAGAGGGTTGCCTTATAAGGCAAAAAACCCTAACATAATCGTTATCGTTAGATCTCCGACCTTATAATGAATGGTCTAGACTTACAATGAAATTACAATATAATTTTACAAGGCAATTTTTGCTTCGGGGGCTTCGCCCCCGAACCCCCGCTGGGGGCCCGCTTGCCCCCAGACCCCACAGAGGGGGTACCCCCCCTCTGCACTCCCTCGCGTGGAAGAGTGTACATACTTCTGGGGTGTAAATACTTCATGGGGTATAAACACGACTGAAAATAAAAGACCTCTAAATCAGGAAGATAATCAAGCTCCACAACCAACAATCTCCCACTTGGAGATTGATCTCAACAACTCCACCACTATTGTATATGCTGGACTTTGAACCTTCTTGGACCTGGAAAATTTCTCATCTTCATCTTCATTCTTGAAGACCAACTGAAACTGAGCAAGAACTCAGTTTCTCCCTGGTTACTCCCTTTGTTAACATGTCTGCAGGATTCTGGCTAGTGTGTATCTTTTCCAACTTCAATTGTCCATCTTCCAAGGCGTATCGTATGAAGTGGTACCTAAACTGTATATGCTTAGTATTCGAATGGAAGGCTGAGTTCTTTGCAAGGTGAATGGCACTCTTACTGTCACAGTACAACCTGTTGTTCTCCTGCTTCTTTCCCAATTCCTCCATAAACCTTTGTAACCAAATCATCTCTTTACTAGCCTCTGTAGCAGCAACATA
>ML805265.1:374904-385360 GCA_009831015.1 Picea engelmannii
AGAGTTACTTACAGCCATGACCAAGCCATTCCAGCTTTCTGGCAATGAGCACAAGATTAGAAGATCCCTAACCTCATCATCAAAGTCCACTTTTACAGAACTTAGTTGATTGGTAACCGTATTAAATTCATTTAAATGATCTGTAATAGACCCACCTTCTGATATCTTCATATTAAATAATCTCTTCATTAGAAATACCTTATTGGACGAGGAGGGTTTTTCATACAATTTGGCCAATGCGTCCATCAAACCCTTCGTTGTCTTTTCTTTTGAGATATTGAAATCCATCGACACTGCCAGGCTCAGCCGTATCGTTCCTAGAGCCTTTCTGTCAAGAATCTCTCATTCTTCGTCCTTCATGGCTGCTAGCTTCTTTGCTACTCCGCTCAATGGTAGGAATAGATCCTTATGATATAAATAATCTTCCATCTACATCTTCCATAACTGGTAGTTTTGGCCATTAAATTTCTCGACCCTAAACTTTCCATCTTCCAACATTGCTCCCACTCGAACCAGGAACCCTCTTTTCCTACAAGTTACCTTACGCTCTGATACCAGTTGTTAGCAAAACAGGACCGCAGAGCAATAAAATAAAAAAAAATGCAGAAACAAAACACAGAAGATACACAATACAAGAGAGACACAGATTTACGTGGTTCACCCAGTGTGGGCTACGTCCACCAGAGAAATTGTCAGGTCCTTTCTTTATTATTATCCAGCAAAATGAAGGGATACAACCTACAGCAAAACCCGTTGTAACTTCCTCTTCTTTCTCTCACAGTATCCTCTCTTAGAATACAATACTCGCCAACCTACATAGCCGCAATACATTTCCCTCATAAAAGAGGGTTGCCTTCTAGGGCAAAAAACCCTAACATAATCTCTATCATTAGATCTTCGACCTTATAATGAACGGTCCAGATTTACAATGAAACTACAATATACTTTTACAAGGCAATTTTTTCTTCGGGGGCTTCGCCCCCGAACCCCCGCTTGCTCCCATCTGGGGGGATAGCCCCCCCGGACCCCGCAGAGGGGGTACCCCCCCTCTGCACTCCCCCGCGTGGAAGAGTGTACATACTTCATGGGGTATAAACACAGCTGAAAGTAAAAGACCTCTAAATCAGGAAGATAATTAGGCTCCACAACCAACAAAGTCGAGTGTCAGGGGGACAACCAGACGTGGGATAAGTTGTGCTAGAGGCGGGACAAAGTGAACAAACTCAGAGGGTAGAGGTAAGTGTCCTGTGGTATACTCAGAGGATATGGACTATGTCAATAAGGGTAGATGATAAGGAGTGTCCCAACCAAGGGCAACATGGTTTGCGTTTTCCAAAAAAGGGAAGAAGGTCGCCAAAGGTGATGACAAAAAGGTAATGTAAATGTTGGAAACAAAAGGCGTTTATACAATTAATAAATAATATGGGATGAGTGTACAAATACAGAAACGGGTGCCCCAATAGAATATGGTTGGCCCGGGTAGGGCACAATTTTCTTGAGAACTGGTGGAGGGTGGGGGGCCCATGGGTGGGTTTCTGTATGAGGTAGGTGAAATGAAGGGAAATTTTCAGATGGGCAAACTGATTGTGGATGAAATGGAGGGTTCATGATACTGCGGAGGTGCAGTCAAAAATATGACCTTGAAGAGAAAATCGGGGAGTCTGGTGGGAAAGCTATCAAAATGAGGACAATGAGTATGTGGTTGATTCACGACAGAATGTAAGACTATCGAGACTCCCATCCCTAAAGGTTTGAAAAACAGCATGAGTGTCAATGTGCAAAAGGGTGCTATGAAGGGGACAACTCATGTGGGGGAGAGTGCTACCGGATGACAGCACTGAAGATGCAGATGGAGGTGTTGGTACTGTAGAGCTGGAGATGTGGATCCTAGAGGTGAATGTCAGAGGATGTGACTGGAGATGCAAGTGAGATTCAGAGAGAATGACTACATGCCAGTGCTGAGTATATACCTGAAGGGGTGGCGTTGAGGTATGATGACCAAGTACCTGCACACATGAAAACCAAATATCCGACGTGAACAATATCTGAAGAGAATCGAATATATGAGCATTTATTTGATAATTTTGAATATGTGCATGCGTACCTGGTCGGGGTATGAAAAAAATGGTTTCCCAGGGGCTCAAGATGAAAAGAGTCTCGGGGACTGTCGTGATGTAGATGCTGGGATGTTGATCCCATGGCTGAAGACGGATCAGGGAATGGACACCCGGAGCTCCCGAAATGGTGAGTGGAAGTTTGGCGAAAAGGCCTATATATAGTTGTAGGGCCCACATTGGCACCTCATTTGTACTTGCTGCTATAGTGACTGGATGAGAAGTATTCAGAGGAGATTTGGAGATTCCAGGAGGACAAGGCATCTGATTGAGGACCAGCAAACTTCAGGTTAGTAGTCTGATCATTTTGCATAGAAGTAGGGTTTCCATTTTTGGGCAGGGCCTGTACGGAGGGTCGTACAGGGGGGTTTATGGGTGTGAGCCCCCACGTGTGTTGGTGATCCGGAAGTATGCACGCATAAGTGCGCGCCTACCCACCGGATAGGCGTGCATGGGGGTGTTTGTAAGGGGGGAAAAGGCATGCATTATGTGTGCATATGTTGGCTATACAGACATGCATGTGTGCGCAGTTGTGTATTGGACATGTGCGCTTTGATGCGCGTTTGTGTTCGTGATAGGGGCGCATGAAGGCGCCCTTGTAGGCTGAGTAGGAGTGCATGTGTCTGCGCCTGTAGGATGGACAGGCGCACCTGTGAAGTGGACAGGCGCGCATACGTGTGCGCCTGTGGAGTGAACAGGCACTCATGTATGCACACCTGTGGGTTAAACAGCCACGCCTTGGAGGAAAGGTTGACGGGTGTAAAACTTATCTTTTTAATGTTGTTTATAGTCCATGTGGCTGACCTAGGACTGTTTTATGTGGCTGCAGGTGATCTTGTTGCACGATGTCGGTTGGGTGGCGAGAGCGAGATTGGTCCCAGCTGAGAGATGTCGTGGCGATTGAGGATCCGGGGGTTCGTGCGACTTTGGAAGCCTGTGGGTTGTTGAAGTTCTTTGAGTGCCCATTGATATGGGCGCATGAGTATCTCCTACAGTTCCTTATCTAGATGTGGAGTCTAAACCTGCATTGTTTCATGGTGCAAGGAGAGCAGATTGCCTTCACTGCGGTGGAGGACATATATTTTTTGACTGGGCTCCTGTTTCAGGGAACACCCCTATCGGAGGAAACAGTGTTACCTAGGGATGTGGCTCTAGTGACAGTGGGTCGGAGGTTCTGTTCGAGGGTGAACCTTATGTCGGGCACTGTTGTGAGCATTGGGGCGATGGATACTCTAGCGCATTGTTGTATAGCAGCGATGATTGTGAGAGTGTATGGGTCCCTTGCGACTTAGCGGATCGTGGTGGTCAGCTGTGTGTGATGGAGAGGGTAATGTCTAGTGAGCACTTCGCCTAGGGGCTTACGCTGCATGCCAGGATGGTAGGGCAGCTGGACCATTGTCGGTCCACTGATACCGGAGAGTTTGCTTTTGGGTCCATCCTAGTGGCCTAGTTTTTGGAGAGGGTGCCAATGTTGCACCCTAGGATTTTATTAGGCGCTCCTGGGGCACGAGAGCCATGACTAAAGTGGTAGTCAACTATTTTGCTTCGTCATAGTGGTGGCGAGGGCGGCCACTTCTTCATAGCGGAGGCGACGCAGGTGTGGCGGTAGCTGTCGCAGGTGATATTGAAGTTCCCATATGCTGGTGTTGACTTTTGGGAGGATCCGGACATGGCGTTACCTCCAGGGGAGGTGTTTGACCATCGAGGTATGTTGATGAGTTATATATATATATGTTTTTTGAGATAGCATGACATGTGTATTTGGTATAGATGTTGATACTATCTGTTGTTTTTTTGTATGTTCAAATGTGGCACCTCGCGAGCACGAGGTTAAGTTCTTGAGGACGTCAGCTCGCCAAGAGTCGGGGAGACTGTGGCGGGTAGGAGAGAGACGTCGACGTGAGGACACCGAGGCGAGACTAGCTGAGCCTGAGAGAGTAGCGAGGAAGCGCCGGTTTGATGACCCAGGTTTCGGGCCATCACATGCCCCTCCAGCAAATGCCGAAGTAGATTTTGAGGACATTCGTCACCACATGGAGGCGGTGTTACAGGGCATTCCTGAGGGCATGTGGTCGTGCATCCAAAATGAGGGTATCCTGGAGCAGTGTGTGGGGGTTCCGCCGCCATGGAAGGCCGTGGTACGACAAGCAGCAGTAGCAGGTGCTGCTATGACTGGACGGTTACCTCCCGGTCAAGAGGGACCAGTAGTGGGTGGGGGACCACCACTTGGGGGAGGGGTAGGAGGTGGTGATCTAGAGGCACTTTGAGTGGTGCTCTATGTATTTTTGTATTTTTGTATATAGGCTGGTGAGCCCATTTTGTACCGAGGTGCTTCACTGGCCTGTGGATAATTGTATTTTTGTATGTAAACATTCGGATGGCACTGTGGACTGTCTTATATATACATGAGTATACATTTTGAGATCTATATGGTGTTTACATGTGTTTTGTTAATGTGTTGATGATGTCTAATCTATATATGTTGTGACAGGTTGTTGATATGCTTATGTATGTGTAGAGGTATCTTGATGTGATATATGTCAGTCTAACACAATATTAGCTAAGTTATCTGTTATTTGATTCAATTGTCTTGGAATATGTGTAAATGTAACGGAATCAAAATGTCAAGATAAAAGTCTAACCTGCAGGTATTTGTGAAACAGGCAAGGATCGCGTATGCGGTACACATTGTTGAGTTGAAGAACGACTAGTTGAGAGTCGAGCAAGACACTAGGGTGATGAATACGATGATGTTGGGCATTGGCGAGCAGACCAATGATGCCAGTGTATTTGGCTTGGTTGTTGGTGGCTGAACCCAAACATATGCCGCTCGAATGGATCATTTCATGTGAGGGGGTATAGAGGGCCCAAGCTGCCGAAGCGAGATTTTGTGTCCAACGGCTGGCACCGTTGACGTAACCGATGTGGTAGGCCGGTGGAGGAAGCATCTGTCAATAGCACAAATGATAGTTTAGACATGAGGGATGGAAAAAAATATTAAAAACACTATAAAAGAAATAACCTAAAGTAGAACTGTTACATTTAGGCATAAAATTTCTTTAAGTATAACTCGTTGACGGGTTCTTTGAGAGAGAGGCCGTCGAGAGAGGCCAGGATGTATGTGCCTTTGGTGAGACAATGTTGGATGATGTATGGGCCATGCCATAGTGACTCGAATTCGCCATGACCGAAGGTATCGTGAGCGATATCGTAAGCAAGGACGAGGTCGCCTTCGTGAAATGAGCGAAGGTTGACATGTCGATCAAAGGTGGCCTTGGATCGTTTTTTAGCTGCCTCATTGTTCTGTAATGAAGATCGACGATCTTCATCCAAGGACTCTAAGTTCAGCAAGCGTTGCTCCATTGGAGCAGTGTCTGGTAATAGCTTAATTGTGGTGCGTAAGGTGGGAATTTCGCACTCGATGGGCAAAGTGGCCTCAACCCCATGGACTAGATGAAATGTTGTGAAGCCAGTGGTTGTTTTCACAGCTGTACGACAATCCCATAGCGCGGAAAATAATATATGATGTCAATTGGTCTTATGTTTGTTAACCGTGCACTGTAACACGGTCTTGAGGACCTTGTTAACTGCTTCGATGTGTCCATTAGACTGAGGGTAATATGGTGAGGCAAACTCGTGGGAGAATCCTAACCGAGATGAGAGTTTGACGAAAATCTCATTCTCGAAGTGTTTCCCGTGATCGGAAACTAGTTGGAGTGGTACTCCAAAGAGGGATATGACGTGGTTAAAGAAAAAACGCACTGCGGTGTCAGCGGTATTGTTGAAGGTGGGCATAGATTCCGCCCATTTTGTGAAGTAATCGACTGTGACAACAATGTATTTGTGTCCATTGTTGGAGGGGGGATGACAAGTCATGAAGTCAATGCCCCATTTACAAAAAGGGCCAGCAGTGATGACTGGATGAAGAAGAGCAGGTGGTTCTCGAGCTTTGTTGGTGTAAAGCTTACACTTCTCGCATTGTCTCACGGCATGAATGCAATTGTGGAACAATGTAGGCCAAAAGTAACCTGCTCAGATAATCTTCTGAGCAGTGGACATTCTCGAAATATGGCCCCCACATGTGCCACTATGGCAGTCGTTCAAGACTCTGTCGGCCTCGTCAATGGTCAGGCATCGACGAAGAATGGTGTCGACCCCTCACTGGTATAAGATGTCTCCAATGAGGAGGTAGTAGGGGGCCTGATGGCAAATACGATGACGATCATCTCATGAAAGGTGGTTACCGAACTTTTGAGTTCGAAGGTAGATAAGGAGGTCGTCGTACCAAGGATCATCCGAAGTGATGTAAAATAGGTGTTCGTCGAGAAAGTTGGTATTGATGGGGGCACTGGTTGTGTCAAAGGGGAAGGCCGTGACAAGTTCGGCGAGGATGAGGGATTTCTTTCTCTTGGGTTTTGAGAATTCAAGATCGTAATCCTTAAGGATAACTATCCATCGGGCAAATTTTCCATTAATTTACCGATGACTGAGCAAGTATTGCATAAGGTTGGAATCTGCTACGACCTTAGTCGTGCGAAGCAGAATGTAATGACGCAGTTTCTGGACTGCGAGGACGACTGTAAGGGATAGTTTATCTTCATGTTTATACTTCAAGGGTGGCCCTGAGAGGTTTTTACTAACATAATAAAGGACATGCTCACGATCGTCATCACCGATCTGAACGAGAACTCCTGCTACTGAAACAGTTGATGCTTATATGTAGAGGATATAGTCGCGATTGTAGTCGGGTGCACTAATTAAAGGGGCGTTGGAGAGCGCCATTTTAAGATCGTCAAATGACTTTTGGGCATGTTCATCCCAGTAAAATGGGATGTCATGGTGTAGTAAGCGAAGGAAACCATGTGTGCGAGTAGCGTAGTCTGGGACAAATCACCGTAGAAAGTTAGCCTTTCCTTGGAAGCTCTGGAGTTGACGTAGATTCCAGGGAGGTGGAATTTCGGTGATAGCTTGGACTTTGAGGGGGTCCACGATAATAACGCTTTGGGAAACGATGAATCCGAGGAGGCGCCCCGCGGTGACTCAGAATACACACTTGAGGGGATTCAAGCAGATGTTGTACTGACGGCACCGTTGGAAGATAATCCGTAAATCATCAAGATGTTGGGTGAGTTTCTTGGATCGAGTTGTGAGGTCATCCAAATATGCGAGGATGAAATGAGCCAGATCGTGAAAAATGTATGTCATAGCCCATTGGAAAGTTGCGCCAGCATTCTTTAAGTCAAAAGGCATGACACAATATGAAAAAGTACCCCAGGGGGTAGTGAATGCGGTTTTGCATTGATCGGCTAGGTGAATTTGGATTTGATTATAACCAGAGAAACCATCCATGAAGGATAGAGCCTCGTGGCCTACGCAATCGTCGATAATTTGATCGATAAAAGGCGTTGGAAAGTTGTCTTTGGGACATGCGTGATTGAGATCACGAAAGTCCATGCAAACACGGATAGTGCCCTGTTTTTTATTAATGGGTACAGGGTTGGAAACCCATGAGGTATAGGCAATGGGGTAGATGAACCCAGCCGTGCGTAATTTGTCAATCTCGGCTTTAATGGCTGCTGCTTTGGATGGGTGTAGTGGTCACTATTTTTAATGAATTGGTGTAATGTCGGGCCAGGTGTCGATGTGATGTTCGACGATAGAGGGATCAAGGCCAGGCATTTCTGTGTATGACCAAGCAAAAATATCCTGATATTCCTGGAACAGGGCTTTATAGGCGGTGATTTCTTGAGGAGTGAAAGAGACTCCAATGGTGATTTCCTCGACGACGCCATTTTTTATGGAAATGTCGATTTTGATGGTCGGGGAAATGTTGGCCATGTTGCCTTCTTCAAAAGCATCAAGGGCAAGAATGGGGTTGTTGAACCAGTCGATATGCCCTGATGGGATAAAATCCTTGGTTTCCACTATGTATATGGGGTGTTGGTTAGGAGGCGTGGAGGCTTCCGGTGGAAAGAAGAGTGCTCGGTGGTGTAGTGCATCCCATGGGTAGTCAGGGGTGTTTAACTCTTTGAGTATTTCCTCGTCACAGTGGAAGTGACGGGAATACAAGAGGTCGTGAAGAGTGATATCGGTGATTGTTGTCATGTGGTTTCACCCTGGTGATGAAGAAGCAGGGGGAACGTCGCAATAGAATTGCGATGGTTCGCTCGACATAAACCAAATATCGAAACACTGAGGAGTACCCGTGGTAGTTGGATGTAAAATTTTTGTAGGGAAATGAGCGGGGGAATTGGGGGGATTTGGGGGTGAATCCTCGGATAAGTCATCCAAGAACCACGGAGGTGTTGGGAGGGCCTCAGGTTCAGGAGAAATGAGATGAAGAATCTCTAGTGATGAGGTAAGGTCAACCATCAATTATGTGGGTCGTTGAAGCAGGGTCAATTGGCATTGCCTATATTCAATGATCATAGGACACTGGTATCTAAAATGATCTAAGGATTCACATAGAGAGAAAGGGAATCTCATACGTTCATTGACTGAAGTTGTGACATAATGGATGTTAGTGATTTTTGGTAGGGATGACGTAGATAGATTGGGTTCACTATGGAAGTTTTAGCGTACTGCGGCTAATGTCTGCCAAAAGCATGGCAGTGTTGGGAAATGGTGTGTATAATGGCCATATTCTGAACATATAGTGCAAGCGAATTTGGTTCGCAGCCCTTTACTACTTGAGTGAGGGGCGGTAACGGCAGTACTTGCTATAGTGGCAAGTGTTTATGGAGTTTGATTGAGTGGAATCAAGTTCGGTAACTCCGGTAGAGATGGGCAGTTGTTGGTTTGGTGTCCATCTTTCTCACATAGTGCACAAGGGGGTTGGACGTGCGGGGGAAGTGAGGTTGTGGACTCCTTCTTTCTTCTACCCCCAGCTGTAGCAAGGAGAGTAGTGAGTGGGGGTGGAGAGGGTATGGTGGGAGTGAGTATGGGAATCATCATTGGGATTCCTTCCATCTGGGGGGGAAGGGATGGTTGAGGGACCATCTCGGGTGGATGTAAATACCAAACTAGAATTTCTAACACCATATTAGGGAGGGTAAGCATTGTTGCTACTTGAAAAGCTTCGATGCCAGGTGGAGGGTAAAAGAAGCGGATTTGAGTAAGGGCTTGGGGAATTGTCTCCCAAACTGGCATATGTCCTTGGGGAGGGGTGAAATCGTGGACTGGTGGGGTCGACGAGTTCACAGGAGGCTTGTGAAGGGGGAGCTCTGCGACTAGTGGGACGTCAGATATGATAGAAGCCCCCCTAGGAGTAAGGGTATCCTCAATGTCAGTTATGTTAGATGATACGGTGCATACTTGATTGGAAGGATGAAGGAGCGGTGGTGCTCCATGGTAAGTTCCTAACAATGATGGATCTTTGAAAATTCAGAGACCCATTTCGAGGAGTGGGTATGCGTCATGACTTGTGTGGATGAGAGGAAGAATGTTATTGATGTTGGCAGAAGGTTTAGGCTCGTAATGTGAGACTTGGTCAATGGTAACGATCTTTATGTTATGGGGAAACATCATTGTTCGAAAGACGGAAGAGGCAACTGCCTTCATAGCGTACATGTAGCTATGACCGAACAAGATATTATAATATAGTGGGGCATTGATAACTTCAATGTTGATGAGAATAGTCTTGCCCCCGAGTTCTACAGGGAAATTTTGGAAGAGCCCTTTAGGAGATGATGGTCGTCTGTCATAAGCTCATAAGGTAATGGTAGAGGGTATGAGTTCAGGGGAACTAAGTTTCTACCAAACAGATTTGGACATAATGCATGTAGATGCACCTTCATCGATGATGCACCGATGAACTATGATGTTCTGTATTTTCACTGGGATTTGAAAAGCGATCAAGGCGGGAAGGCGAGGTTCTCCACTGTCGAGATCAAATGTAATGAGTCGAGTATCTGTGGGGTCGACTGCCCCCAAGGCGGAAAGTAATGATTTCCGCTGAGTGGGACAAGTCTAAAGGACTTCTAAGACTAACATGGCAGCCGGGGATTGTGCTAAGTCATCAACCAAACTGTAATTATGAGCTACCCTAGCCTGTGGGTTGTGGACATTCCTGCGTAATGGGATGTGAGGGATGCGAAGAGGTGGTTCTATGTTATAGCGAGGGATCACCAACGGGGATCCCAATGGTGTGGGAATTGTTTCTGGAGGATAGGGAGGAGACTCAGCGGGTGCATGATACTGACGATTACGTGTTTGCAGAAGGATTTCTTCCTCACTAGTGAGGAGTATCGTGCGATCTGCTGGATTGTTTGGATTGAGGTACTGTCCCACCTGATGTGGGGGAGGCTGCGTGTCCCGTTGGGTGTTTATCACCCCTTGGTGTG
>ML805265.1:385372-397865 GCA_009831015.1 Picea engelmannii
GAGGGGCAGGCGGTGCTGGAGGGTGTGGTAGACTGCCTAAGTCTTTCATCCATTTAAAATCAGCGATTTGGGGGCAATGATGAGTATAATGACCAAACTCACTGCAAAGGGCACAAAGGAAATTGGTTTTGATAGTATTGTTATTTCTCCCTTGATGTCTGTTGTTATTTCCCCCTTGGGGGTTTTGATTCCCTTGGTTCTGGTTGCCCCCAGCCGATTGGTTTTGTTGGGGTTGATTCCCACCTTGGCCTGAGTTGTTATTGTTCCTGTTTCTTCCTTTCTTTTTGGTATTAATCGATGGATGGGTCGGATTTTCTGTATTCATCTGTTCGAAATTTTGATATTGCTGACCAGGAGAGGGTTGAACAAAATTCACCCCAGTGTGAGGATGTGGAGGAGCCATGGGTTGTGGGGGACTAGGAAATGGAAAGTACAGATTCTTTGGCGGTAACGATCTGTAAAGTACATAGGAAGGCGTGGTGTTTTTTCTAGTACTATAAGCTGATGTAGAGGGGGTACCAGAACTTGTTTGAATAGGTGGGTGTGTGGGGGTTGTCGGCGGTGGCCCACTGATGGGTGGAGGCATAGCAACAGGGTATGGTTGTTGATAAGGGGGTGGGGGGTAATAAGAGGTGCCCCAATATGCCGACGATTATTGAGGTGTGCCATACATTGGTGGTGATTGGGGTTGAGGATTGTGGTGTGTGGTATTACTAATCAATCCGTCTGCTGAGTGAGACATCCCAGGTTTGTCTTGACCGAATGGCACGGGTTTGGGAAGGTCAGGAAGTACTGTGTATAAGTACCCTGACTATGAATAGATGAGGTCGTATTGTTGAGCCTTACTAATGGCTTCCTCTTCTGATTGAGGGAAGGTGGAAGCTACATCTTTACCGAGGAGAGCGACAAGTGATCTAAGAAACCAGTCAAGGCACTGTTGTTTGGTGGTTTCAGCTTTGCATAAACTACGTCGTCTATGCCACTCGTGACTGTGATCAGCGATATGTGTGGCTGAGGTTTGTTTGAAATTAGAGAGTAGTTCAAGACCATTGTCATGGCGTATTGGTAATTGGAAGAAGATCAAAAATGCTTTGGCCAAGGACTCGAAAGTCGCATGGGACCCTGATTTTTCATCTACATACCATTTGGTTGATGGGTCAGTGAGTGTGCATTGAAATAATCATAGTCTAATGGAATCGTCCATGATGTTGTTGGAAGAGCACCATAGGTGGAAAGTCATGACATGGTTGGCAGGGTCATCTCCTGTCTTTCCTTCAAACTTGGGGATGTCTGAAGGTAGTTTTGTGGGCATTGCAGGCCATGTGGGGTCATGCAATATAGGATCATTGGTGAGTTTGCTTAGATCTGGTATGTTAAGAGATGTCAAATATGGCATCTGCAGTGGGGGGGGAGGATTAGCTCCAGCCATGGTGTAAGTGTGTTGTGAACCTGACCCTTGAGGGGGGCTAGGTGGGTTGGTACTTCCCCCTTGAGAGGAAGTTGCCCCCCTGCTTCCATGTAAAGGAGAGTGAGCAGACGGAGGACCTTGGGAAGTGGACCCAAGTAATGTGGAACCAAGAAAGGTTGATCCTAAGACAGTGGCGCTCATTGGAGTGTGAGACAGTGGTGTCGATGAGTGGGCAAGTCCAGACACTCCCCCTAAGATAGGAGGGAGGTTTAGCAAGCGTCGAGAACGACGGGGATTCTGTGGGTCCCCTATGATGTCCAACTAGCTGAGTGAATGTGTGCAAATGGTGGTGAAAGTAATAAAGAAACAAGAGCCTTTGTTGCAAATTTTAAACTTTACACAATATATATATATATATATATATATATATATATATATATATCCAAATCAAAATGTAATCAGAAGTGCACCATACATAAAGTGGTTTGAAAAAGAAGCATATATGTGGATAAGTGAGTTTTTCCCCATGTGGGGAATTAAAGAAAACAAATGCTCGTGTCCTAAAAGACGTAACGTTCTTCCTCTCAAATAGAACTAGACCTTCCAATAGTACTCAACAGTGGGGTCTAAAGTCACCAGAAAAGAGACTAGTGAAGGATGAAATAATCGGTTATAATGAGGGGTAAAGGGGGCATATCCCGAAAGAGCTAGCGATATTTCTCAATAGCCACACAAAATTCGATCAAGGTGCAATTGCATCCCACAATTGCCACCTGGGTAGATGTCCTAAAATTTGGTCACTAGGTACCTCGGTCAAAGTGCGGCATTTAGATTTTCGGCCTAAGAAATGGGTCACGGGTTGGATCCTGTCCAAGAGGTGGGTGCCTCAAGGGGGGACGCACAAAACAACCGGACCTCGGACTTCAACCCTTCATGGGTATCTCCCTGCCTTATGTTCATAAGAACACTTGACTTGGAGGATTTTCAGTTCCCTATTTGAAAACTTCTATGGTTTTGACAATGTAAGAACCAGATAACGAGGATTTATTTGGATGCCTATCCCCGAAATCCTACCTAGACTAAAAAATTTATTTTGGCACCTCCTGTGGAGGAAAACTTAGTAAGTTTTTAGAAAAGTTTTAGATGTAGTGGTTTGAGAGATTTGGGGTGTGAACCAACCTCGTTGAATTTAAATGGGAGTTGATAGTTTCGTCAAGAAAAGGGTGGGGTGTTTCGAAATCCCTTTGGAGGAAACTTACTTTGACTTCCCATGTTTCAAGAAGAAACTATGTGAGTGATAAGTGACTTTTGTGTGTGAATGAGTGCAAGTGTGTCAATTTTTAATGAATTAGGTGTCACCTTGCTGCATGTGGACTTCGCTTGGTCCTTACAAGTGTTGATTTACCTAATTAACTAAGTGCCTTTGGTACAACCTTACGTAATTCAAAAGTCCCTAGGAAGCTAGCATGTGGACATGTGGGTTCGTTACTATTCATTTAACTCCCTATTGTGATTTAATTTAAGAAAAGCTTTGAAACTATCCTAGATTATGATCATGTGGGCATGTGTGGACCCATTACAAAAGCCTTTAAACTTCCCTAGTGTTTTAAGCTAAGAAAGTAAATTTCAACACTATCTTATCTTTGTGACATGTGGGCATGTATGGGCTCGTTACAATATTAATATGTGTTTGAAAAAATAAACTAAGAGGAGTCCCAAGAAGGGTTGTTGTCCTCTCCTAAAGGTTTTAATCTTTTTAAGGGAGATGAAATTGTCCCACAATCTTTTTCTGATTCTCAAGGTCGCTTGGAGGTGTGAGAGAAGAGCATACTAAGAGATTGTTATCCAACTTCTAGTCCCAATGCAAGTTAAATGTGATTACAAATGATTTCCAACTTATATTTTTAGTCAAAGCAAGCCATCCATGTGGGAAAATAAAAGAAAAAGAGGAAATAATGATTTTAACCCCCTAAGTGCCTATGTGTTTTGACTAATCCCTTTATATGAAGAGGGGACTAAGTGTGGTGCAGCTTTAAAACATGCTTGAAATCATTTTTAAGAAGGCTAAGAGCCTTCCCCGCATTTCAAAAAATTTACAATGTGAATTTTTTGCACAGGTGCGCAGGTCTCAGTGGAGACAGAGGCGCACAGAGCGCATGTGCGTAGACCGAAACGAACTAATGGGTGCACGTGCGCAGAACAGAACTATGACTCAGGAGCATGTGCGCATGATGCGCGTCTGTGGGCCGAAAAACCCGCACACAAGTGACACATGGCCATGAATGAAAGTTTTGAATGGAATTCTCTCAATTCACCTTGGAATTGGATGATTGGCAGGTCGACTTAGGCCAGTTAATGCACCTGCAAGTTAAATAAACCAAAAGAAGAGCTAGAAAAACCCAAATGAGGTAGGAAATTGATACCTTTCCCCAGTGGAGTCGCCAATCTGTTGCGCCTCTTTCGTCACCTTAGTGAGAAAAATAGAGGTGCTTGCAAGCTTAGTTGGGTTTGCTAAGCAGGACAGCTGTAAGGAAAAGGGTTAGAGAAAGAAATATAAAAGAACAACTAAGAAATAAAACAACAATTAAATTAATGAACATAGGGACATAAGGAAAAAAGAAACAATTATACTTATGTCACCAATGATAAGGCTGATATTAGTGAAAGAAAACACCGAGAAGAAAGAGGACTATGAGTCCCTTCTTCCTTCAAGGGAGGGCTCTTGGACCCCCACAAATAAGCTCTTCTTACAACTTTGAAAATGAAAATGAAAATTGTGAAAGAATTCTTTGCTAATTCACTCAAGGGGTGAGATGAATTGCCTAATGCAATGATACAAGTATACTCTTGGTAAGGATAGGGGATCCCTCAAGAGAATAATGGCAGCATAACTTTTCTATGAATTCCTTGAAAAATGAAGTGTATCCATGGCCTTTTTATAGCATTCCTTTGAGGTATTGTCCAACTAGTTTGTAGTGTATAAAGAGGCTAATTAGGGCATTTCTAGGTCTTTGACCAACCACCCAGTCGAATCCAGTCCAGATTTGAGTGTCAAATCAACTTGAAAGTTGAACCAAAAGTGGGTGGGAGACCAACCACCCTCATAAATGCGTTGTTTCTCAGGTGCACGACTTTTTGCGACAACAGTCACGCATGTGCGTGAATCTTGCGTTTCTGTTTTGCGCATGTGCGCGTGCGCCCTGTGTCTTCATAGCGCCCTTTAATTTTTGCACTAGTTTTATAGTTTTGACCCTTTGGGAATGCTTTTGTGCTATTTTTGGTCCATGGGTGACCTCATAACTGTTTGACGATGCTGAATTCTTGTAACCATTTGCAGACGAAATTTCAGTGATAACAAGGGCCACTAAAAACTTCGTCACCCTCCAAATTTTGTAGCATGTAAGTATTATTTGGAAACACTTCAGAAATTTTGAAGGGGCCGATCCAAAGGGATTTGAATTTTCCATGCGTTCCCTTGTCCTATCTGGGCGCATCCCATTTGAGCACTAGATCTCCTAGCTGGAAATACTCCTTACCGCTCTTCTTATCGAAGGTCTGCTTGATTTTTTGTTGTCGGTGATGCGCTTTGTCCAGAAGTTTCTCTCTTACCTGCTGCACTTCTACCAGCTGATGAATTTTTATGATCATGACATCAGGCTCTTCTTGGCGGTCTTGGAAGAGCTTCGCCACAGGCAAGGAGAGCTGAGAAGGAAAAACCGCTTCCATCCCATATACACACTGGAAATGAGAGATACCGAGGGACCGCTTTGTTGTCACTCTATCAGCCTAGAGAGAAAATTTGAGCTTTGAATCCCATGCTTTCTTGTTATCCCCTAGCAATATTTTGAGGATATTTACCAGGATTTTGTTAGAGGATTCTGCTAATCCATTGCCTTGCGGATAGTAGGGGGTAGAGTGAATCAGTGTGATTTTGAATTGCTCACAGAACCTAATCAATGGTTCAGCTTTGAAGGATGCAGCATTGTCAATGACGATTCTGATCGGGCAACCAAATCTTACTATAATATCCTCCAGAAAACTGGTGATCACCTTATGAGAGGCATTCCTTATGGGGATAGCCTATATCCACTTGGTGAAATAATCTGTTGCAGTTAGGATCCACCTGTGCTGACCACTTGAAGGAGGATGAATATCCCTGATAAAATCTAGACCCCATTGTTGAAAGGGTCTTGAAGCTAGTACAGGCTTCAATGGCAGAGACTTGAGTTGTTGCTTTCTAGAAAATTTATGTCATTTGATACAAGCCCTGACCTTTGCACAGACATTAGTGAATAAAGTAGGCCATTAGTACCCAACCCTGAGAACTTTGTAGGCGGTGCTTTTCCAGAAATGATGTCCCCCACATAGGTTTTCCTGGAACTCAAATATAATATTTTGGGCCTCCTATGGGTCCAGACATCTGAATATCACTCCTAGAGGATCCTTCCGATACAGAACTTGTTCAATAAGGCAATATCTGATTGCTTTAATCTTTAAATCTCTTGCCTTATTCTTTCCCATACCATCTGGAGGCTACAACTCCTACAGAAAATATATAATGTCTTTGTACCAGGTGTGTTCTATCAATGGAGGGTTGTCCTAAGGACTTATGTCAAATGCCTCAGCCTACTAGTTTTCTGAGAAAGTGTTGATGAAGTTAACCCCCAAAGTTTTACAATTAGATTCGGCCAACAACTTGGCTAAACCTTGGCCTTTAACTAGCTTGGTGGGTTTTATTTCCAGATCAAATTCAAGGATTCTGGAAACCCACTTGCTCCTTCTCCCATCTATGTCAGGTTGAATGAGGATGTCCTTCATAGAAGCTGAAGGAACATATGCAATGATCTTTGAATTCAAGACATAGACTCTAAAATCTTTGAGAGCTTTCACCAAGGCATAGGCCTGCTTCTCCATGATGTCGTATCTGATCTCTGCATCCCTCAATGCTCTGTTGAAGAAGGAAATAGGTTGTTCCATCCCTTCAGCATTTTTCTGCAACAAAATGGTTGCTACTGTATCACACGAAGCAAAGGAAAAGATTAGGAAATCCTTGGAATAATCGGGACTGATCAGCACGGATGCCTCAGTCAGTGCCTTCTTAATTTGGCTGAAGGATTCTCTGGGCTCATCAATCCATTTCACTTCGTTCCCCTTCCTGAGCATGGTTTTGATATGCTTCACCAATTCAGCGATATTTGAAACAAACCTTCTCAGAAAATTGACTTTCCCCAAGAAAGACTGGACCTCCTTCTTGGATCTCGGTAGTGACAAGGCTTGGATTTCTTCCACCCTTTAGGGATCAATTCTTACTCCCTCAGCATATACTATATGCCCCAATAATTTTTCCTCCTTCATGACAAACAACAATTTCTTGGGATTTAAGGAGAGACCAAACTTCCTGCATTCCAGGAAAACCCTTTTTAAATGCTCGCAGTGCTCCCTATCTGATCTGGAGAAGACTGTGATATCATCCAGATAGATGACCACAAACTTGTCACTTTCTCTAATGAAAGCGATATCCATGGCTCTCTGAAAGGTTGCCCCCGTGTTCATCAACCCAAAGAGCATTTTGGCATACATGAATGTTCCCCAAGGAGTGGTGAAGGTTGTTTTTTCTTTGTCCTCGGGCAGGATCGAGATCTAATTGTATCCTGAAAAGCCATCAATCATGGATATCCTTGATGAGCCAGTTACCCTCTGTAATATGTGTTCCATTTTCGGTAAGGGGTAATTGTCTTTCTTTGATCCCCTATTCAGGTTCCTGAAATCGACACAAAGTCTGATTTCCCCACTTTTCTTTCTCACTGGGACCAGGTTGGCCACCCACTCTGAATATCTCAAAGGCACGATGATCTATGGTGATGTGTGGTGAGTGAAGGGCTATGCATGCTTATTTTCCTCTTGGTACTACATATCTACAACCTGCAGACCTTGAGACATCATCTCCTCCATTATCCCTAGAAATGGGGAATAACAATAACTATCTTCTAAGAAAATCTAGATAATACTTCCTTTTATCCCCATTTAAGTGTATTTAATAAATTTATTTTTCTCTAATTCCAATATATTTACATCATTTTGATTATTATAAAAATTTAATTAGTATAAAATTAAAATAGTATGGAGTCATTATCAAACTATGATTTCAATATTGTTTAGGTTCTATGTAAGTTAACATATATGAGAGGGATATCTAAAGTTATCATGGATAAAAAAGATTATAATTTTAAGATAAAGGAAATTTTATATATATATATATATATATATTTTCAAGTTTATTTTAAAAAATGGTTATAAAAAATTTAATTTTAAAATAGGAATATATATATATATATATATATATATATATATATATAATTTCGAGCTTATTCTAAAAATGGTTATAATGAAGTGTAAGAAAACGCAACTTGCCAAAAATGTATTTAGTTATGAATTGTATATAGGAGATTTTACATGATACCAAATGATTCAAGCATCCGTTTTTTGTATTATTTTTTTAGTGTTGGTAGTTGAAAGATTCCAAGTAACATATGATCCAAATCCTAGAGAAAGATTCATTTCTTGTACTGGTTTTTAGTATTAGTGGTCAAATGTTTATGGGTAGTATATCGCATTCACCTTCCTTTTTGAATTATACATTTAAATGATATATAAATATATAATAGTGATTTTTTTCTTGTATTAATTTTTTCGTGATACATGAAATTTAAAAAACAATATTAATCACAATAAAATTTAAAAAAAAATATTAATCATAATAAAATATTTTAATGTTGGTCATAAATAAAATATTTTAATATCTATCTTAAGTAAAATAATTTTATATGGACTTTAGAAAGAGAAAAAAAATCATTTATAAATGATTTATAAGGAAGATATATAATTCTTTCAAGACTTTAATAGGGAGTTGATATGTGACATTTAAAAAAAGATTAATAAGAAAAAAATTCAATGTGGACCATAAATAAAAAATTTCGATGTCCACATTAATTAAAATATTTTAATTACATTTTCATATATCTATTTATCTATCAATCTATCTATATATATACATAAATCAATTGAAAGTAAATAAAAAAATATTAATAACAAGTAATATATATATATATATATATATATATATATATATATAATTGAAACTTTAAAATATCTTATGGTTAAAATATTCAAATGTTGTGTTCCTCATTATGAGGGAGATGTGCAATTCATTTCATACTCAATATGGAGTTCACACACACACACACACATTAAGAATCAATGTAGATCCATATTAACTCCATATTTTCCATGTGCCCAGAGAGATTGAATCCTTTGAGGTGCAAACTTTTCCTTAAGTTTTGCACTCTAAAAAAAGTTTGCACCTAAGGAATTTGATGCCTCTAAGCACATGATAGATTCAAAGTTAAGATGAATCTATGTTGATTCATATGAAATTACAAAATATATCATTATATCACATGTTCCTTTGAAAATGGATAGAAAGTTATTTATCCCTATCATTCACAATAGAAGTCCCCTATTAACTCTACTTTTTATACAAAAAACAATCTAGATAAGAATTGTCTCTACAAAATCTAAGAACAAGATATCTACAAGATAAAAAATGAAGGTAGTGTCCTCGTGTTAGGAGATTTTAATGCTATAATTGCAACCAATCAAGCTATTATTTTAAGTAATGACTCCAAACCTAATCTTCTTTGGCTAGATGAGACCTTGTTTTAGTTAAAAGTTACAAAAGAAATTTTGAAGACTTGATCGAGAATTTGTTTGGTATTGAGTTAATCAAGCTCTATAGTTCTCAAGATTTAATAATTTGCAATGGTCTAAGGAGGTGGCCAAATTCTAACAGGATAACTTGTATCCATGGGATGGCTAGCAGTGTCGTTGATTATGTAATATCAGATATTCCCATATACAATCAAATAGTAAACTTTGATCTTTTAGATGACCACAAAATTGAATATGATCGTAGACCTCTAACCCTGACTCTTAACTTTTCCATGCACAAAAGCTCCATTGAAGAGTGCTCTGACAACCAAAGGCACTTACTTTTTGACAAACATAAAGTCGATATTTTCTTAAAAGACTCAACCAATTATTTAAAACTCATATCGTATCATAACAATATTGAAACTAACTATCAAAATTTTACAACAACCCTCTCTACTTCCATTAACAAATTTTCTATTGAGGTGCTACATAAAAAGAAAATTAGTACAACTAACCCTTGGTACAATAATGAATGTAAAATTGATAGAAAATCCATTAGGGATGCTTCTAATGCATCTTTAAAATCTGATAAGATAAATAGATACAAAACCTTAATTAAAAGAAGAAGAAAAAAAAGACTATATAAATAGAAAGCAAGAGAATCTTTTCATATATTTAAGATAGATCCTAAGAAATTCTGGAGACAAATTCTAACTCATAAAACTAAAGAAAATAATAAGTTTCCCTTGAAGGATTGGAATTTCTACCTTAAAAATTTGTATGAATCCCTTAATGTCATGGACAACATGTCAAATAGCTCTACAAAGGATGAAGTGTTTTCTATAGAAGACATTAAGTTTGGGGTTAAGCGGCTCTCAAAAGGAAAATTTAAGGACATCAAAGGTTACCAAGCTGAAATATTAAAAATTGGAGGACCTATCATCATCCCTCACATACATAAGCTCTTCAATTTAGCTGTCCAGCAAGGCTTTCCAAAACCTTGGACTAAAAGCCTCATTGTACCTATTTTTAAAATTGGGGATAAAATAAATCCATTTAATCATAGGACCATTATGATTAGCCCCATTTTAGCTAAGCAATATGGAAGTATTTTGGAAAAGAATATCGGTACATGGCTAGAAAGCTATAGTAAAAGAGCTAGAGGCTAGACTAGGCTTAAAGGATACCATTCCATTGTGGACCACCTTGTCACATTTAGGATCATTGCAGAGGAGTGTTGTAATGATAAAACTGATCACATTTGTTGTTTCCTTGATTTTAGAAAATCTTTTAACATTGTTCCTAGGACTAACCTCTACAATAGATAAGAAGAGCTTACAGTCCCTTTCAAGTTAAGAGTTGTTGCAATAAGGCTATATGAGAAAGTTATTGCCAAGTTTAGGAACACCAAGGGTTGGCCACAAGAAATTAGTTGTAATATAGGATTCAAGCAAGGTTATCCCCTACCCCCTACTCTTTTTAGCATCTATACTGATAAGTTAGAAGTTTGTTTGGAGGATGCAGGTTGTGTTAGCCCGACTCTCGCTAGTATAGTCATCATCCTCCTTCTTTATGTTGATGATGTTGTTCTTATGATGAAGAGTCCCTATGACCTAGGTAAGCAACTAATAATATTCAAGGACTTCTACTTTAGCATGGGTATGACTGTGAACACTGAAAAAATAAAGGTTATGATAATTAAATCCAAAAGGATCACCTACAATACTTTTGTTTATGATAACAATAGATTGGAGTGTTAAGCCCTAATATTGGCTCATTACCCCTTAATTGGGGAATATTACATTAGTAATGTTATTTTATTTATGTCTTCTTTATTCCATTAGTTGTAATTATACCTCCTAGTCTCCTATATATACCAAGGAGGCATTTTCATTTGGAATCATCTTGTACTTGAACATTTATGTGGGGTAAAAGGAGGTTGCCCCCTAGAAGAGGCGTATTATCTGTAATTATCTCTTTTTCAAGGTTTTGAGTACTTATTCTGAGGTTTTTG
This sequence comes from Picea engelmannii, assembly GCA_009831015.1. Classification (NCBI taxonomy): domain Eukaryota; kingdom Viridiplantae; phylum Streptophyta; class Pinopsida; order Pinales; family Pinaceae; genus Picea; species Picea engelmannii. Next base: position 396,505 of record ML805265.1, read on the forward strand.
TATGCTATATTGATATTTGGCTCTTAACATATGGTATCAAAGCTCAAGGTCTTGGGGTTTTGTTGCTACATCTGAGACACCTTGTAATTTTTTCTATAAATTTTTTTCTACAACGTTTCAGAATGAACGTCTTGGAGGATATTTAGTATATGGATCAAGGTATGTTGGGTTAAAATTTTAGCTCCTGAGGCCTTATACTTTCGGAGATACAGCCTGTACAAGATAAGGTTCTGGAATCATCCTGAACTGAGTCATTGCGGAATTTTCGCTATAAATTTTTTTTTGTAATGTTTCAGACCCTGAACTTTGGAGGAGATTAACATAAATTAGTAAGGTATTTGTGGTAAAAATTTCAGCTTCTTTTTTATCCTACATTTGTATATACACCCTGTGGAAGATAGGGTATCTGATTAGTCCTATTGACTAGTCTCAAGAAGGTGTTCCAGGTAAAACAATCATAACTTTTTCCTAGAGTATACAAATTGAGTGGGACCAGTTTCATTGGATAGTGGACAGTCTGTAGTATTTCTGGTACAAGTTTCAGAATTTTATATCAATTATTTTGTGTGAGGCGCGCTATACAAGTGAGATCTCCGGGAAAGGCCAAAAATCAGCAAGTTGTGGGGATGTTGTCGTAAATTCCACTTTGCACGTCCAATTTTGATCAAACCTGTGGCATTGTAGAGAAGAAATATTAGAGAACTACATAAAATAAATTTTCATACCCAGAAGGGCCGAAACTTAGGAGATACAACAGGAGAAATATTGTCTAGCAGAACCACCTCAAAATCAAGGTTCAAAAGTGATACTTGGCCAACATGCCACCCAAAAATGGAACTTCTACACCAAATAAGCCTCCAGAAAATCCTAATTGGACTCTTGATGAAGGTGAAGAAATGGATAGGGACATAAATTATTTACAAAAGAAGATAGTAACAAAATATGAACTACAAGAGATGGAAGCTAAGTTGGAGGCAAATATGGATGGTTTAAAAGAGGAGATCATGGAAGTATTGAAACATTTTGTAACAGAGAAGACACCTGAAAGTGAAAATGCATACCATGAAATTCATGATGAGGACACAAGGAAGGTGAATCAAGAATGGAGAAACTCCAACTTTGGGTTGAAGACCAACCACGTTCCTAAGATTGATATGAGGAATTTTGATGGCAAGGACCCAATCACATGGATACTTCAGATGGAGCAATTATTTGATTTACATAATGTGCCACATACACAAAAGGTACGAATTGCTTCTTTATATTTAGAACCCAATCAATTTGTATGGTATCAATGGCTTTGTTCTTGCAAATCACTCGTCACTTGGACAATTTTCACGGAAGAAATGATAGCACACTAT
>ML805266.1:40430-56157 GCA_009831015.1 Picea engelmannii
TATAGGGTTAACATGTAGGGGTTAAAAGAATTAAGGGTTAGGATTTATTGGATTAGGGGTTATAGGGAAGAGGTGACATGTGATATATGGTATGAAGGTTATAAAAAATTTAAGGGTTGGGTGTTAGATATTGTTAAGGATATTTGAGTTAGGTGTTATGTTAGGGGTTATGAGCGATAATTATATATTAGCTGCAATGGTTAGGGATTATAGGTGGTAAGGTTATAATAGGGATTATAGGTGTTAAGGTTATAAGCTTTATGTTTTAGGGGTGCTTTATGTTTTAGGGGTTACAAGGGTTAATGATTATAGGGTTAACATGTAGGGGTTTAAATAATTAAGGGTCAGGATTTATTGGATTAGGGGTTATAGGGAAGACTTGGTGATATGTGATATATGGTATGAAGGTTATAAAAAATTTAAGGGTTGGGTGTTAGATATTGTTAAGGATATATGAGTTAGGTGTTAATGGTAAGGGATTATAGGGGTTGAGATATATCTGTTTAGGTTATAAATATCAAGTGCTAGGGGTTATGAGGGATAACTTATATATTAGGTGCTATGGTGAGGGATTACAGGGGTTATATGTGGTAATGATTAAAAGCTTTATCTTTTAGGGGTTAATGATTATAAGGTTGAGGGGTGAGGGGTTATAGGGTCAATATTATAGATATTATAAGAAAGAAAGGTTTTTGAGTTAAGATTTGAGATGGTTTTTGGTTATAGGAGATAGGGGTTAGAAGGGTTAATGTTTAGGGGTTTTAAGGGTTGTATTTATTTAGGTATTAATATTTAACATTGTTATATAGTGTAGGTATTATGAGATTTAATGTTTAGAAGTGTGAGGGATTAAGGGTGGTAGGTTAGGTTTTATGGTAACACGTGTTATAGGAGTAAGGGGTTTTAAGGGTTAAGAGTTATAAGTCTTATTGCTTAGTGGATTAGTGTTATTGGGGTTATAATATGAGCATTAGTTGTAAGGATTTATATGGTTATGTTTTAGGGGTTATAATGAATATGTGTTAAGGTTAAGGAGTTATATTGGTGAGCGGTTAGAGGTTATAATTTACTGGTGTTAGGAATTAAGAGTTACAACTTATATGAGTTATTTGTAGGATAAATTAAGGTGATAACCATGAAACTTAAGGTTATATAAGTAATTAGGTTATAGGGGATTTAGAGGTTATAATTCTCAATGGTTAAGGTTTATATTTATTCTAGGTTATAAAGGTTAAGTGTTAGGGGTGATGGGTGTAATAAAGTTAAGGGGTTGGAATTAAGAGTTACAGTTTATATGAGTTCTTGAGTTCTTGATTAAGTTCTTGATTAATTACCAGGCTCTTTCGATCAAAACCTAGAATGACTCCTGGAGTGATAATAGAACCAATTGTTGGATAAATTTTAGATCACAACAGATCACGACAGGCTCTTATTCTTCTTTCTTGGCAGCGAATCTCCTACGATATGGTACAACAAATCTTATGTGATATGACTAGAACGTGACCACCAAAGAAGACAATGAATGACTATTGATAGTAGTTTTCAGGGTCTATTGGTGGTAAAAACAACGATATGGGCCCTCCCTTAAGATCTGGAAATCAAAATATGTGACAATTTGCAAGAAATTCCTTGCAAACTGTGGCAGGGAATCAATAATCAAATCCGCAGAGGCGACTTACTCTCTCGTGCAATTCTGGAAAACATCAAATTCTTCAGCAGATTAACAGTAACAACGATCCTTCAATGTAGTGTGCCCCCTTCAAAACTCTTTAGTATCTTGAAGATGTGACCTCCTCTATGTACAGTGAATCAGAGTTTGACGGATGGCTTCTCCATGCAGCAGATTGACAGACGACTCCTAGTGAAATAGAAGGATGGCTCCTCCACGTATCAACTCCGCAATCGCTAATCTTCTCTGATTATTATAAGAGTGTTTGGTCACTTTGCACACAAACCTATTACTAATAAGTGGTAACAACATAAATTTGGGTGTTAACCCTTAATGTTTTCAATCTGCCTTCTAGATCACACTAACCATTGTCATTGACCATCTCATACAAAAGGATGTCAATATCAACAAGATAAATGGATTCCATGTTCAAATTTAGCTCTAATAATAAGATAGACACCAAATTGTTGTATGAAACCCCCTTGTTTGTGGGACAAGGGATCCCCTCCACCCAATGATTTGACTCGTAAAGTCTATGCCAGAGGTATACATACCCTAACCCCCTCTAGATTTGAACTCGTGACCTCTTAGGAGAAAAAACATGTTCTTAACCATTAGACCCACTATTATATATATATATATATATATATATATATATATATATATATATATATTATAAATACATAAATTAAAAAAAATAATAATAACAAAACCATAAACCCTTTAAAAAAAAACGAATACCCCCCCATTTGTGTATGCATATCTTTGATCCATACCCTAGCCGCATCCCTGTACTATGCACTCCATACCCCCCGCGATTAGAGTGTGCATGCAACCTCTGCAAGGAGAAAGGGTATAGTCTGCAAGGAGAAAGGGTATAGTCTGCGAGGAGAGAAAGGGGAGCACGTGAGTCTGTGAGGAGAAAGGGATAGTTTGCAAGGAGATCAAGGGGAGCATGCCAATCTACGAGGAGAAAGGAGATAGTCTGCGCGGAATCTGTGGAGAACGCGACCAAGGGGAGTAGTCGAGGTCACATGCGAGGGCACCAAGAATGATGAGTACAGTCTTGTTTTCTATCATATTAACATGCATTTCCTCCTTAAGGTAAAAAGTACATTCTTGTTTTCTATCTGCAACCATAATAGACCTATCATTATCTTATTACATTCATAAATGGGGTCAAAAACAAGAATATCATCAGAGCACAACATAAAGGTTATGACATTGTGTGCTCTGATTCACTATGTGTGCCTATAGCTTTGTCACATCTGCTCTCTACCTAGACAAAATCCAGATGTTTTTTGACCCTAAGAGTATGCTCAAATTCTAATTCATCAATGATATCATAGGAACCATTATGACCCTCTGCATTCATGGTTTCATCATATCTGTCATTTTATGGTTCTTCCAGGACAACATCAATGTCATCACTTGACCAAGACCATAGGAAGCTTGGATTACTGGTGCAAGTTTGTGTGAATTCTTCATTTTTCAACTTGTGAATGGGAAAATTTGTTTCTTTATCATGTAGGATAGTAGGACTTACCTCATCATAGAATTTCAAACATGTATCATACTCTTCATTCCAAACATCTTCATTTGCATTTTCTTTGAAATTTGGAATCCATACCTAATATTTGGCAAAGATAGGTCATGTTGTAGGGATGGGGATGCTTAAGGGCTACCCACATGCAGCCTTGCCTACATCAATGTTGGACGTAGAATCCAAGCACTAATACATCTATAAATTTGGAAATCATGCTTCAATGATTCCTTCATCATCTTCAAGATGAGATTTGGGAGTTTGTTCAATAGGGTTTTGTGCACCATATACTTCCTTGAGTCTTTCAAAAATGGGAATACATTTATCATGATAATTAGGGCTCCATTTCCTACAAATTGCCTCAGCAAATATTGCAAAAGATAACACTTCTCCTCTACCAAGATGTCCAAAGTTCAAACCATCTCTTACACTATTTTTCATACTAAATGAAAAAAAAAATCATCATAACATCTTCATGAGTGATTTCTATGCTCAAATTGAATTCCATGAAAGATGAAATATGTAGTATGATTGAATCATCATGTCCACGAATATTTGGAATGATTCAATAGAGTCAATGTGAATCAAAGGTGATTATGGAGTCAAGAATAAACCTTATTCACAATTGGTCTATTTCGTTAAAGGATTAGGTCTAAGAGATTAGAACCAAAAAAGAAGATTAATCCCTCATCTAATCAAGATTAACAATGGAGATGAAGGCCCAACAAGAAGGGGTCATCATGGGAACAACCTTCACCAACAAGATCAACTATGGATTTATATTATTACTTAATACTTATTTCTAGGGTTCCAATATGGATAGATAAATCAAGGCACTTACCAAACCAACAAAGGAAGAAGGAGATGAATTACCCTAGAACGTTTTCCCTCCAATGGTAGAAAAAATCCTTCAATGGATTGATCTAGTAATTATTTTGTAGAATACTTGAGCATTTCACCATTAATCTTTATGCACAAAACAAGAACCACAGTAGAGAAGCTTCAATAATGGACAACAATCATCTACAAAGAAATAAACCTTTACACAACCATATGCTCCAAGAAATATATGTCAATTAAGCTCTAAGGAGTGAATGCTCCAAAAATCCAACTATGAGTGATAAGGAGGAAGGAAAAAGCTTCATGTAGAGTGTTTCTCAACTTCATTTACAATAAAATAGAAATGTCTCATGTGAGATCCTTATGTATATCCTATATCAATGTCTCATGTGAGATCCTTATATCTATCCTAGGGAGGGATAAAATATTACTTCCTCCAACTACCTAGTCAAAAAATACAATAAAAATGAGGTGGTCAAACCACATGTACAAAGATCCAAGTGAAAAGGCCCCAAGAGAGTGTAACGTCTCCCTTAATGAAGGAAGAAGGTGAATCCAAGGTGTAATGTCTAGCATCCAAAGGCCTCCAAAGGGGTATATCCTCAACAAACTCCTCAAAGTATGCAAGTAAATTCTTTTAGGTATCTTCCAAGGTGGACACATAGATCTCCAAGGTGAAAAATCTCCATAAATCATCAGTAATACCCCTAAAGAGTGGATGAACCCTTCAAATCATCTCCAAAAGTGTATTGGATGAGTTTTTAAAGGTGTAACAACCCTCCTCAAATCATGCCAACTTTCTCCTCAAGTCATGGGAGAATTAGATAAGTCCACATGTGACAAATAGTTCCACAATGCAACCTCCAAGGTGGATGTTCCATGAATTCGTTTGACACAAGCCTCTAAATGAGTGATTCAAAATCTAGGACATGACATGGCATGAGAAGTCTTGGTACATGAATAAAAACTCTAAACTATTTTGACCAACCTTGGACTACCTTGGGATACATGATAATGCCTTATGAAATGTGAATTGCCTTGGGAACTATAAAGATTCCCAAAAATCAGGATGAAGACAAATGCTCAAGAGGAACCATAAAACATCATATGTTCCATAAAAATGTATTAAAACCCTCTAGCTCGTCATAATCCATGAAACCAAATGCGTGCCCCAATTATCCAAGGCTCATAAAAATCACAAGGGGTAGTGAAGAAATTCACTAGTAGTGCCTCTATACAAAATAAGGGGTAATCGATACCTTTCCAACTACCTCCCTTTAGTATTTTTGTTAATGATATATGCCCATTTGTAAGAGGTTTTAGTTATAATGAAATTAGTAAAGTTTCTTCAGGAAGTTGGTCGTTGCCAGCAGCAAACTTCCTGCCTCAGAAACACACTAGAAATTTGTTAAAAAATTGGACAACATCCCTTCAGTCACCCTACCAACTCACTATCCACCATAAACCTATGCCTTTGCCTTGCAGGTAGTTTTTTCCATGGACTGAGAGCCTTCATTCAATGCTTTTTAGCTAAAATTTCATCTTTTATATTTTCTTGGCGTTTCTTTTGTAACTCATCAAATTCAGTCCAATCCTTTAAATAGGGATTGAAATGCTCAACAAGGACTTCCATGGATGCTTGTTCTCCATGGATCAAGCATGGACGTGAAACATATCCTAAAATTTACTTTAGATACTTATCACAGTTTCATAGCTAATAACTCCTTGCATGTTACCAACATGCAAGGAAACAACAAACTTCTAAGTGTCTCTCAATTGAGATTACCAAAGCCAAACTATTGGAAAAGTACAAATGAAGTAGAAGGTTCAAAAGTTCCCACACTCTACTTATTGTTAACTACCAAAATCTAACAACATGCTATCCCAAATTGTGGAAAACCTTGAACACTAGGTAAACATCATCAAACATACCCCTGATCTCCTGCTTAATTGCTTAGGATTAAAATGAAATTTAAAGTGGGGGGACAAATTAGGGAGGTAGAGAAGAGAGGGGATCAAGGTGTCCTTATGAGTATTCAAGATGTGTATGGTGGTCTCTATAATCATAAAATTTTACTATGTTAGAAATGATGACATTTGATTCAATGTTGTATAGGTGTACTAAGTGAACTATGACATTTGCATGGTATTTTTAAAATTTGGGTCATTTTGCAGTACTGCACACATAGTAATCTATCAAGAAATTATTTCTTTGCTTAAAACCTCTTTCTCCTTCTCATAGCTAGTTTTCATCGAAGTTGAATTTCTTGCATTTCATTTTCCTCTTGCATGGTTTAAAGAGTTGAGTGAAAACGCCATCAGTTTCACGACCACTCCTTTGAGTAACAATAGCCTAAAATCAAGCCCTAATTAAAATTTATATAGCAACTTTTTTAGGGCTCTTCAAACCCATATTAGCTTAGGTGTTGGAATAGGATTGTGAGAATAAATTTCCAAAGCTACTAAACAAACATAAATCCTTGAGTTAGGGAGTGAAATCCAGTTTCTATATCATTGACTTTGGGAAGCCCTTCTAACACAAGGGTCAATCACAAGGTCGTATTGGGGCCCTCAGAGTAATCAAACTTATTTTGTTGGTCTTGGTGTCAACTGTTGACTGTCCCCCCTCTTCTTTGGTATAGTAGGTGGTACCATAGAGGCCATAATATTTTAGACTTCCTACACAAGGTGACAGCACAGGGAAGGTGGTGTTGTACCTGGGATCAACGTTGGCTAGACTCAGTCGAACTCATTGGAGGTTTTCCCACTGCTCGGTGAGGTAACTTGCACCAGGGAGTTTGTTCGTTAAGCAGGTTGTCAATGTAAATTTATCACTCACCAAATCTTATCCCCTTCGCGCATCGATTCTGCGATGTTGGATTCCATCACCAACTAGCGCTTCTTTGTGAGAAGGTTTGTTTGCATGCTTGACTCCTAAATTAATTAGCGTGTGTTGTTTTTTATCCTTAGTTGGCCTTAGGATTGAGTTTTTGTATAATGGCACCAGTTTCGGTTTAATTCCTCATTTGATCAATACAAAATATGGATACAATTAAAATAAAAGGTAATAAAGAGGTAACAAATAGCTCATACCTAAATTACGTCTTATAATTCTCCAACATTGTTCTTTACACTTAGTGAAACAAACACCAAATGGAATGGATTACACAAGCTCAATGGAGAATATTATTCTTATCTTATCCTTATCACCATAACTAACTTATTCTTCAACTTGGATTGAACAAAACCAATATTTGTATAGTTCTAATCTTGGCTTGAACAAAACTAATATTTGTATAGTTCTACTCTTGTATCAAAAAAAAGTAATATTTGTATAGTTCTACTCTTGTCTTGACTTAGACATATTTCCAACTAAAGCACCCAAGATTTGCAACACACCAACTGATGGTTGGATTTCTTACTCCATAACATTGACCCTCATCTTCAATGGACATTTCTTATAATAATTCTAATTTGCACAAATCCAACAAACAACAACCTTACTACTAATTTTTTCTTAGATCCATATGATAAATTTATCATGTCCTTAGTGTTATCACATTAATATGTCCAAAATCAAGAGGGATATCACATTAAATTAGGTGGTTGACCATTAATATTGGTAATTTCACCCTAGTCTAATTGTGCATCCAAAACTAAAGATATAAAAAAATTATTTAGAACTCTGAATATGATGATGGACTACTAAATAACAACACGTGCACATGTAATCGAAGGTACAACCAAATAGGTACCTGTCAGATATTTATTCATCGAGTGAGGAAATCTCAGGACAAATGGAGATCAGAAATGTGACTGGATCTAGTAGATATGATAAGAAAACAAGGACCAGAGGTGAAAAAGTCAGAATAAAATTTTGTAGACGCATAAAAAAAATTCTTGTTGAAGGAGGATCATGCTCTTATGATGATGAGAGCATAAGAGACATAGATGTTCCACTCAGGTATAATCATATGGTGAAACAATGGGTACCTAAGGAACTACCTCCTATAGATGTTGACTTCGTTGTCAACAATAGGACATATCGCATTGCACCATCCTCCCTGCATGGCTTGGGGCTATTTTCCATGGATGGAATAATTGTAAAATACAATATAGTAATTGAATTGATGGACTATGTCGGACCACGTTACAATTATAACGATTGGATGCGGCTAGTCTGGTACATGTGAATTATGTGGAGATATGCACTCACCATAAATTATATACAACAAATAAACAAGGATAAAAATAAGGGAGCGACTATCTATATTGATAAAAGGCCTAAAGATTCTGACAATATCATAGGGTTTATAAACATCACATGACCTGGGACAACAAACAAACAACCGAATTTCATATACGAGGGACGTGAAGAGAATCGAGTAGTCCTGTGCGCAATAAAAAAGATAGCTCTCGGGGAAGAGTTATTAGTGGATTACCATTTGAATCGAATAGAAACATTGACTAATAGTGTACAGGTTCTTATGCAACACCTCTTTAAGAAATCTCTACTTATTGCATTATATTTTTTTATTATCTTTAACATTGTTGTAAATATTATCTTTAACATTGTTTTTTTGTTATCATTAACATTTTTTTAAATATTTTGGGGTTCTAATTATATTATAATGTGGAAAGATGATCGTGGAAAAGGGCCAGCTGTTGAACATGTAAATGATTATCAATTCCCACTTTCATTTTATGTTGTTTTTATTATTTGCTTATATAATTTTATTGAAATAACATTGTTTTTGTTGAAATTACATGTAGTCTGCAGGCCATGTGGATCATGATTCTGCCAATGAGGAGGGGTTTTATTCATGAGTTGATCTGATGGTATTAATAAAAAAAAGATCATTAAATCTAACTAGGAACTTGCTAGCTTGTTAGATCGTCTAGAACAAACTCCCGATGTCAAAGAAAAGATCAAGCTCCTTATGTCACAACTTAACACATATAAGGTAGTAACCATAATTTAAAGTGTGTTTTTCTAATGTACTCATATGTTCAATTATGATACTTTGTTCTTTAACTTTTACATTATCTCACGAAAAAACATTTTCTTTTTTATAAAGGAATTTTTGGAGCCTGTTCATCCCGACATTGGTAGTAGTGGGACTACAGAGACGCTACAGAGTCCTGATGCGGGTGTTCATACAGCTGCTAGAGAACTATTTACTTCTCCATATTCCACACCTAATTTAGATAGGAGCCATGACACGCACCACTAGGAATCCACACCTCGATCAGAGTCTAGAGATGGTGGCATAGATGAGGATCATAGTGATGTGGTTGAGATGGTTGCATTTCTTGGAGCTAGACATGTGACAAGCACGGGGACCCTTCCGTGCACATTTTTGGTCGATGATAATGGACTTCCATTAAAACAATCAAGACTTCCAGCTAGTTTTAATTCATATTTTAATCGTTTAATGTTGTCCTCATACAGAAATCATCTAGATTATTAATTTTAATTTAATGATCATATCTTTTTGTGTGTAGGAAATGACCTTTTTTATAGGCACCTAAAGAGAAAGACCTTGTCTATTTTTGGGGCAACCTTGCGCATGAGGTGAAATTTCCAGAATTCCAACCTCAAAAAGGAACTTGTGGATTATCTTGAAGGCCTCTTTGGAGTAGACACGTTCAATAAAAAAGTTGTCACGTCTGTAGCGGGTGAATATTTAAAATATACGTAGGATGTTTATAGACGAAGCTTGGCAGGAAATCCTAGGTATGAGCATCATCCCTCAATTCTAGAGAGGGAGTGGAAGGCGATCATTGATGATGCAAAAGAGAAGATTTTGAAAAAATAAGGAAAACAAATAATTGGTACACCAAGGTAAATTACAATTTTTTGAATTCAATACCATCTTTAGTTTTCTTTAGATCTAAATAAAAGTGTGGTTATATATAAAATACTTGAAAATTTTGATGATAGGTTTCCTGATACTTCGAAGGCAACCAAAGCAGTTATTGCCAAACATGGCCAACACAAGCTAGGCCAGGGAGGCTACTCGAGGTTACAGTCATGAATCGTAAGTACCCAAACATCCTAAGAATATTATTTGTATCACCTTACAACTTTAAGGTAATTGCAGTCAAAAACATTAAAAAAACATACCCTTATGCAATGTAGGGCAACGACTTCAGAACTGAAACCATGGAGGAGTACCTCCAACTTGGTTACAAGTACGGTTATAAATTCATGGTTGATCATAGGAAAATCATGGGGCAGACCCCAAGATCCAATTTGTGGGATAAGGTAAATAAAAATCAGTCCACATTAACCTTTCGTTTCTTATAAAATACGTAAATGTTTGATATCATCCATAATTTAATGTCTTACTTTGTTTTAATCAGGGGAGAAACATTATCAATGAAACCATTAGTACTGGAAAACATAGCGTTGATAGTACAACGTAGCCAAAAGATCATGGTGCTCCCCAGCAGCCCCATCCCAGTGAGGTGCAGCCCCAAGATGTTCCTGTGACTAAGGCCCAGGACGGTAAAATGTCTATATATTAATCATATACTTAATAATTTTGTACTTATAAATTTTGACGTTTCAATGGTAGAGAATGTCATAGATGATCCTCCTCGACCTGAAGATCAAGTGAACAGGTCGACAGTCATTCCAACAGTGCCGACTAGAGGACCAGGTAAATAATTACATTGAAGAGTTTTTTTTAATATTAATGAACTACTTCAATGATATTTAAAAATTGGCCATATAAATTTAATATTTTTAATTTTTTTAGGTGATGGCCCCTCACAGCAGCATCCATGCCATGGGTACGAGACCATATGTACTCGGCGTGAAAGGACTGAAACAACATCAGCTATTGAAGAGCACCCAGTAAACGAAGACAAGGAAATGGATGAATTACTTAAGACTTGGAAAGCGCAAAAGAAGACTAAAAGAAATTCATGATGTCATGTAATAATTTTATAATACAGTTAAATGTACATTATATACCTGAACATGTAATGATGCATATAATGCATTGACATTATGGGTACTTTTTCATCTGATAATATACACAAGGCTATTTCTATGGTTGTATATATCTGTGAATGTAATTTTGTTATACACTTAATGATAATTTCAGCTTCTCTTATCAGACTTGGTATATATTGATTCAATACTCCTTGATTCAATATGTGATAATGCAAGAAATACCTTTCATTGTGTCATGGACATGGTGTTGCTACTCAACATTGCCTCAAATCCTACTTATTCATTCCTCTATGATATGCACAATGATGTTGAACCTTCCACAAGTCATTGAAAGTAGAAAAATAAGCCAAGGACAAGAACCCAAGGATTTCAATGTTAAGGTATTGTGATTCCATGAGGTGGGATACAAAGAGGAATTGTTTCCATGCATAAACATGCTAAATACCTTGATTAAGAATGTGGATGTAACAAGTTGAACATTGAAATCATAGAGTGATGACATAATCAAGAAATATGGCGTTGATACTCTTCAGAGGATGTATGATTTCTCACCTCCCACAATGTCAGTAAGCCTTTGGTGGTTGCAAAATTTTAGCAAAATGCATGATGTTTATAACATTGTGAAGGCATGGAGGTTTTTAGTTAAGCCATTCCAAACTACCACAAGTAAGGTACACTTAATAAAAAAATTGCAAATGGAACTTCAAGCCTTAGCAATTCTCTTGAACCTCTTGTATGGTAGACGAGGCACTACATACATATGGTTAAGATGGATTTTGATTATGCATGTGGTGATCAAGCATGGGATGATATTTTATTAGGTAGAATTCATATCTAATCTTCTTTCAAAATATATTCCAAAGGATAAAACTCCCTTAGATAGTGGTGCACTTGAGTTTTACATGGCGTCTTATCTTATGTATTGTGTATGTGTGAGCTAAGAGTTATCTTGTTTCAAGCCCACCTAGTAGCCTTCCTTTTCACTTGTACATGATTATTTCCAAGGCTTGTGGATAATCCATGTAGAATTACTCCATTATATTTTACTTTTTTTTGGCTCCCTTGTATGAAAGAATCTATGGTGAGAAGTTGTTATGCTTTTCACCATAGTCCATTGAAGTGTTGAAGCAAATTAATTATTGGTACCTACTAGAGAGATTCTATTATATTAGGATATATGGGACATTAATTACTCCACACACACTTCCCAAGAATGTGTCTATTTGATTTCTCATCCAAGACTAGGTAACCTTTTAATCTATACTACATGGGGCAACAAAAACAATAAAAAAGAACAAGAAAGAGCTTTGGCCAAAGTTGCCACTAAAAATCAACAGTTATCAAATATTTGACGTGGTTGTTGGGGACAAATTACCCTTGGAATATAAAAAATACAATATTCTCTTATACGTGATCAAAGTAAATTATCCTCATCAAGTGGCCATTGAGAAATGCTTTCTATATCAATCCTTAGTTTAGAGATTGTGTCATTGGGAGCATGAGAAAGAGGAGCTATATAGGAGAGATTTGGATTATTCAAAGGTAGAAGATAGAAGAAGGAAGCACACTTAAGTTGTATTTTCTCCAACCCTAGTGGATTCAAGGCCATCAATAAATCCCTTTGTAACGTTTGGCACCATTTTTATCACAACCACAAAGTAGCTAGAGCAAAGATCCAATAATGAAAATGAAATCCCAATGGTTAATCTACCAAAAGAGGAGTTAGGAATTAGTGACGTAAAAAACGTTGAGCTAGATGACATCCAAACCCTAAGAATATGAATTCTCAATTCCCAAGGGATGTTCAAAGGAATATAATTTGGTCACAAGACATAATGACTATCTTCAACTATGTGATGGGCAAAGCATATTCGAGGGAAGTGTCAGTAAAGAGTGGAAAAATGGTTCCATAGTGGAGGGAAGTGTTGGTAAAGACTAGATAAAGGGTTGTTTAGATCATGGACTCAAGGAAACTTAATGCCAATAAAATTCTTGATATCAATGAGGCGGTCCTAGAAAGTTGCAAAGTGCTCATTGGTAAGCAATTTGAAAGACTAAGATGAGCATATAATGAATTGTCCAACAAGAGATTGAAAATGGTGTTGAAATTATTAATACAACTGAGAGGGGGGGTGAATCAGTTGTATGTGTTCTTAAACAATATTAAGTCTGTTAAAACATTATTAAAATTTCCTCATGTGGTCATCAACAATATATAGCATATGGACAGTAAAGGTAAAGAACAACAGTCACACATAAAGTATACACAGAGACAGATTTTTCACGAGGAAACCCATAAAGGGAGAAAACCTCTTCTTCTTCGAAATGATAGGTAGTCTTTTAAGTTTTGTACATCATCTATAATTGAGCACCAACTCAATGTGAGGCTGGAACCTCTGTTTTACAAGCTGCAACTTGTTTGAGAGCACCAACTCTCTAATTTCTCTAGCACCCACTAGAAGGAAGCACCAACTCCCTAATTATTCCAGCACTAACTGGATGGAAGCACCAACTTCCTATATGTTCCAGCACCAACTGGATGGAAGCACCAACTTCCTGTTACACGGGCTCCAACCTATATAAAAGATAACACTTGTTCTCCCTAGCACCACCTTGCCACTCTTGTTTCTTTGGCTGCGACCAGATGGAAGCTACAACTTCCTGTGTTCAAGCTCCCACTTGAACCTCTGAGGACAACAGTCCTCCCGAGCACCTCCCAACCTCCCTAGAATATAAATGGTTAAATAAACATTCAACTTTACAGATAAATCAATTCTTACCAATCTTTCTTTGTTCTGTAAATTTGATCTTCTGCACACTGTTCTGCTGCTCTTCTCTTCCTTTGTCTGTTCAGTAGGTATGCTCTGCATCAACTCGTGCTCTCATTCTTCTCTTCTTCAACTCGTTCCGTTATTATTCTCTACATTTCATCTCACACTTCACATATGCTCAATCTCCTCCTGCACATCCTCTTCTTCTCTATTCTTACAGTTTCATTCTTTTTCACTTACGGAACAACCACACGGACATAGTCTGTTTCATCTTCTTTTATACACACAAACACGATGGTTCAACTTCCCAAATCCTTAGGCAAAATGACGACAACTGTCTAAGAAACTGAAGTGCCAACTGATTGGAAATCATGAGTCCATTTCACTAACGGATTTGTAACTGAAAAGTTACTCTGTGAGAAAGAACAGTAACCCTCCGATCACATTCAAGTTTTATCTGCACCGTTGGATGACCTTTATTATTCTTTCCTTTTTAAGTCGGGTTTTGGCATTTCAACATTCCTGTCCCCAAGTGTCTCAACACTTCATGTCGTGATCTCCGAAACTCCGAAATGGAGCTTATCTGGACTGACTCCTTCTCTTCCCGTGACCAAGTGCTATGACCATAGCCTTATGCATAAGGCGCTTTCGTGATTTCTCATATCGCAAATTCATAATACAAGTTGCTTTGTTTCTTTTGTCTCTCCATATTTTGATTTGTGAAACTCTGACATGGAGTTGAACCAACAGTCCAGATATAAACTTGTTTCAACAGCTACGATTGGATCGCGATATCGCATATCGTGAAATCGGGATTCTTGTTGCATTTGTTTCTTTTCTTCTTGATATCGCGATTCACGAAAATATGACACGAGCTATAATTAACACTCTAGATTCATTCTCGATTCAATGGCTACGATTGAATCGCGATATCGTATATCGCGATTTCGGCATTCTTGTTGTCAAGTGTTTTTGTCACT
The DNA here is from genome assembly GCA_009831015.1 of Picea engelmannii. Lineage (NCBI taxonomy): Eukaryota > Viridiplantae > Streptophyta > Pinopsida > Pinales > Pinaceae > Picea > Picea engelmannii. Next base: position 55,198 of record ML805266.1, read on the forward strand.
TCAAAGTCCCAATCCCCGATACTCCATGAAGAAAATCAACGGTCCAGATCACTTCTTAACTTAACGGCTGCGATTAAATCACGAATTCTCATATCGCGATTTTGGCATTCTTGTTTTCAAGTGTTTTTGTCACTTCAAAGTCCCGATCCCCGATACTCCATGAAGAAAATCAACGGTCCAGATCACTTCTTAACTTAACGGCTGCGATTAAATAGCGAATTCTCATATCGCGATTTCAGCATTCTTTTTGTCAAGTGTTTTTGTCACTTCAAATTCCCAATCCCCGATAATCCATGAAGAAAATCAACGGTCCAGATCAAAGCTTGATCTGACGGCTCAGATTTCATCGCGATTTTTCATATTGTGATTACGCCCTCTTCTCCTTTCACTTTAAAGACCGTGTAGGTTCTCCTTGATCCAACGGTGGTCGGACCCTGCACTCGGATCTGACGACTGAGATCTGTCTCCCTCTTCAATGATCAGAGATTCTTCTCAAACTTTCGCTCATTCGCTGCCTTCGATCATTCACTGCCTTCGATCATTCACTGCTTTCGATCATTCACCTCTCTGAACTTATCTTCTATTTGCCTGTCAATTACAAACTTGTTGTTCTCATGTCATCTTCACTGTTGCCATCAATGACAAGCATTCATTGTCTGTTAACTGTCTATTAAGTATTTGCCAACAATCTCCCCCTTTGGCATTGATGGCAACACAAGCACCCACATGTATTCAGATCTTCTCTCCTGCTCTTTTCTCCCCCTTTGACATCAATGTCAAAGAAGAACCATTCTTCCCCTAAGCTGTTATAAAAACATGCTCCCCCTGTCAACTATAAGCATCTTGGAAATACACCAGATATTCAATAAGTACTCCCCCTGACCAGGTGAACAGATTAGGCACAAGAGATTATAACCCCCAACTTTTGACGAAGATATCCAAAAGGGGTTGTTGCTAATG
>ML805266.1:61235-71754 GCA_009831015.1 Picea engelmannii
TACATCCCAAACATCAGCACCCAAGGCCATTAAGTATGTTCTCATTCTAATATTCCAGAAGGAAAAATTTGTTCCATCAAACAGAGGGGGCTTAGAGGCTGAAGTCCCTTCATGACTTGTCATGTTTAAGCTTACAGATCTACCTTTAAATAAAAGGAACCTGGCTCTGATACCAAGTGTTGAAATTATTAATACAACTGAGAGGGGGGGTGAATCAATTGTATGTGTGCTTAAACAATATTAAGTCTGTTAAAACATTATTAAAATTTCCTCATGTGGTCATCAAAAATATACAGCATATGGACAGTAAAGGTAAAGAACAACAGTCACACATAAAGTATACATAGAGACAGATTTTTCACGAGGAAACCCATAAAGGGAGAAAACCTCTTCTTCTTCGAAATGATAGGCAGTCTTTTAAGTTTTGTACATCATCTATAATTGAGCACCAACTCAATGTGAGGCTGGAACCTCTGTTTTACAAGCTGCAACTTGTTTGAGAGCACCAACTCTCTGGTTTCTCTAGCACCCACTAGAAGGAAGCACCAACTCCCTGAATATTCTAGCACTAACTGGATGGAAGCACCAACTTCCTATATGTTCCAGCACCAACTAGATGGAAGCACCAACTTCCCGTTACACAGGCTCCAACCTGTATAACAGAGAACACTTGTTCTCCCTAGCACCACCCTGCCACCCTTGTTTCTCTGGTTGCGACTAGATGGAAGCTACAGCTTCCTGTGTTCAAGCTCCCACTTGAACCTCTGAGGACAACAGTCCTCCCGATCACCTCCCAACCTCCCTAGAATATAAATGGCTAAATAAACATTCAACTTTACAGATAAATCAGTTCTTACCAATATTTCTTTGTTCTGTAAATCTGATATTCTGCACACTGTTCTGTTGCTCTTCTCTTCCTCTGTCTGTTCAGCAGGTATGCTCTGCATCAACTCGTGCTCTCATTATTCTCTTCTTCAACTCATTATGTTATTATGCTCTGCATTTCATCTCACACTTCACATATTCTCAATCTCCTCCTGCACATCCTCTTCTTCTCTATTCTTACAGTTTCATTCTTTTTCACTTACGGAACAACCACACAGACACAGTGTGTTTCATCTTCTTTTATACACACAAACACGATGGTTCAACTTCCCAACTCCTTAGGCAAAATGATGACAACTATCTAAGAAACTGAAGTGCCAACTGATTGGCAATCATGAGTCCATTTCACTAACGGATTTGTAACTGAAAAGTTAATCTGTGAGAAAGAACAGTAACCCTCCGATCACATTCAAGTTTTATCCGCACCGTTGGATGACCTTTATTATTCTTGCCTTTTTAAGTTGGGTTTCGACATTTCGATATTCCTGTGCCCAAGTGTCTCGACACTTCATGTCGTGATCTCCGAAACTCCGAAATGGAGCTTATCTGGACTGACTCCTTCTCTTCCCGTGACCAAGTGTTGTGACCACAACCTTATGCATAAGGCGCTTTCACGATTTCGCATATCGCAAATTTGTAATACAAGTTGCTTTGTTTATTTTGTCTCTCCATATTGCGATTCATGAAACTCTGACACGGAGTTGAACCAACGGTCCAGATATAAACTTGTTTCAATAGCTACAATTGGATCGCGATATCGCATATCGTGAAATCAGGATTCTTGTTTCATTTGTTTCTTTTCTTCTTGATATCGCGATTCACGAAACTCCGACACGAGCTATAATTAACGGTCTAGATTCATTCTCGATTCAATGGCTGCGATTGAATCGTGATATCGCATATCGCGATTTTGGCATTCTTGTTGTCAAGTGTTTTTGTCACTTCAAAGTCTCGATCCCCGATACTCCATGAAGAAAATCAATGGTCCAGATCACTTCTTAACTTACCGGCTGCGATTAAATCGTGAATTCTCATATCCCGATTTCGGCATTCTTGTTCTCAAGTGTTTTTGTCACTTCAAAGTCCTGATCCCCGATACTCCATGAAGAAAATCAACAGTCCATATCACTTCTTAACTTAACGGTTGTGATTAAATCGTGAATTCTCATATCGCAATTTCGGCATTCTTGTTCTCAAGTGTTTTTGTCACTTCAAATTCCCGATCCCCGATACTCCATGAAGAAAATCAACGGTCCAGATCAAATCTTGATCTGACGGCTCAGATTTCATCGCGATTTTTCATATTGCGATTACGCCCTCTTCTCCTTTCACTTTAAAGACCGTGCAGGTTCTCCTCGATCCAACGGTGGTCGAACCTTGTGCTCGAATCTGACGACTAAGATCTGTCTCCCTCTTCAATGATCAGAGATTCTTCTTCTCAAGAGATTCTTCTCAAACTTTCTCTCATTCACTTCCTTCGATCATTCGCTGCCTTCGATCATTCACTGCTTTCGATCATTCACCTCTCTGAACTTATCTTCTGTTTGCCTGTCATTTACAAACTTGTTGTTCTCATGTCATCTTCATTGTTGCCATCAATGACAAGCATTCGTTGTCTGTTAACTGTCTGTTAAATATTTGCCAACAAATGGAACTTTTGTTGGATATTCATAGGGAAAGGGTTGAGAGTATGGTTAATGTACATGAGAATATGTTGAGTGAAATATTCACCCACCTAAATTGTTATACTTCAAATATGAAGAACTTGATTATTAGTTAATTTTATTTTTTAGTCATAAAAAGAAATTTCAAGAGAGAGAAGAGAGAGAATGTGGAGAGTCACTTAGGATACCAAGGGTCACTTGGTAGGTTAAAATTCATTTGGAAGGTCTAAGAGTCTCCCTATTTTGTATAAAGGAAAATCATGTACACATTTGTAGGGATATTTTTCTTTGTAATGTAAGTTATCTTCTTATGTGAATACAGAAGCCATTGTCAGCCAAATTCTTTATGTTTTTTAGATATATGATTGGTTGTGGGATATTCCCTACTCTCCTAGGTATCTTGGTGTTTGTGGGTTGTAACATTGTATCATGTGGATTATTTTCTTGTTTCTTTCTTATCGCTCACTTATCTTTCACATGCTAACAACTTGATGTGAAGAAAGTGTGCTTTTAGTGATTTGTAGGCTATCCTTAGTCCTTGGAGTTTTCCCTAGGAGTTTTGTATAAATGACAATTGGTGGACTATTCTCCTGATGTTTTGTAATTCTCCCTTTGTTTTACATCAAAGTTGACATGAAGTAGGCAGGCTATGGGTGATTTGTAGTCTATTCTAGATTCTTAGATTTTTCCTTGGGTTTGGTGTTTATGCCATAGTTGGTGGACTATTCTACCTACTCTTTGTACCTATATTTTTGTTTCATGTCGATTAGTTATTAAAATCACTCCCACATGATTAGAGTAGTTTTCATATAATTTGCAATTTTTCTTACTTGAGAGTTGCATTTATTTATTTAATAAGAAACCAGATTATGACAATTGACCTATAACCAAAGGGTTCACCATTTTTAACAGTGGAAAGTCTAATTGGTCCCTTTTTCCTAGTGAAACTGTGAGGTTGTCATGGAACATTTTCCCATGCCAACATTTTGGTGCTAGAAGAAGAGTGGATGACAAGGTAGATAGTGTAGAGATGCATGTTGTTTGCATTTATTGCTCATGCTCTACTCCAAATAATTACATGGGATTCCAATACTACATCGAGATTTCAAGGGCCTTTATATGAACTCCCAAGAATGGTAGAAAATCTCTTGTCGGAGTTTAATGGTGAAGAAAACACTACCACATTTTAGCATATTATAAATTATGAATGCAAGATTATGTTTACATAACATTGTTCATGAAGATTTTTTTTGTAGGTTCTTTCAATTCAATTTTGAAGGAAAAGTGTGGGATTGGTATAATGTTCGACCAATTTGAACAATCCATAGTTTTTTTTAATTCAAATAAACATTAAAATATTCTTATGGTGAATCTTATCATGTGGCTGAAATTGTAGGAGTTGTGTGAAATGTACATGGAAGATGTGAAGTCCATCTAATATTTCAACACATGATATAAACTTCCACCTCATGAAATGTTTTATGAGGTTTATGTTCAAGCTCTTCTAGAAACTATATCCATTTTCACTTTGTAGAAGGGAATACTCAGCTTGTGAAGAAGTACAAATCCTTGAGAAATATTTGGAGTATCCTCTGACTTTTCCTCCTTTTCTCAAATCCAATAATATGTATAATGAAAGTAACTCATTTCAATCAAATATAGCTGAAATTGAAAATGTACATGTGGTCATCCTAATACACACCTATTGAAAGTGTTGTTACAACATATTGTATTTGTAGATGATCCCTTGCTAAGCTGAAATCCTGCAATAGGTTTTGAACTTAGCCTCGTTGTTACTTTTTATTGCACATGTAACCAAAGTATGTCAATACCAAGTGTTCCCTTTGGTTGTCCTGGATGATACCATCATTTATTATCAATCCCTATGAAGCACCATCAAAGTGTAGGTTATGCCAAGTAGGTTTTGGTGTTTGCTAGTATATTGATGATGCCTTAGTGGTGCTTTTATCATTGTCATTAGAAACATTTTAGGGTGGGGTTACTAATATTAAATGACTTCATTTATACATGAACTAGGTTATAGTCATATAATGATGATGAAAGTTAAGATAATCATGATGGAAATGCCCCTGCTAATTAAATACAATATTTTGAATTTTTGGAACTCTTAGGTGGTTATGGTACCTTAGATAAGTTCATTTTTCATTTTCATTTATAACAACCATATTTGGTGAGGGGGATCAAAATCCTAGGATGTATTGCTTCAAGGATTTACAAGGAAAAATTATACCACAATGAATTAAGGGTTCCACTTGTGTTAGTTATGGTAGGTTTTGTCTCATTCATTGCTAAATCACAATTTAATTGATTCAACTAAACAACCTTAAAAAGAACATGAATTAAGCCTTACAAGTAAGCCTCCCTCTTAACATATATATCTCTTTTTATATCCAACATTATTTTGGCTCATTTAATTATTTTATTAGATGAGGTATCACACAAAAGTATGATGGATATATCCTTCTATTTCATTGAGATTTGCATCCTCTTGATTAAGTTGTTAGGTCAATGTTTTACTAAATTAGTTATAGAGAAGTATTCCCTTCCAATAACAAAGGATATTTCAAGTTCAACATGTGGTAAATTAGAGGCTACCGAATTATAAAAGAAGGATAAATGTTAAATGATTTTGACCTTTTGTGATTTTCCCTCACTAGATTATATCTAGGCAATCTTTGTTGAAATTGCAATTTTGGATTGATGAATTTGTTGTTTTTACTAGAAAAATGGATTCAACACCCTCGAATACCCCTATTGTTGTTGTATTATGTAATGTTATCATTTGATATCTACGATTTCATCAATCCAAAATGATTCCTTCCATATTTGAAGCCAAAAGTTTCAATTTCTCCTCCCATTATTTTGAATAGTTGCAAAACGGTGACCTCATTAGACATATAGATTACACCCTGTCATATATCCTTGTAGTTTTTAGTTCTCTTTCAAATATCAACTTGTATGCTTTAAATGACTAGAGATAATATAAATAGAAATCTCCTTTTGTCCTTTTAATAGAGTTCAACCAATGGAAATGGAATTGGAACTTGATCAAAGTATTAGGTGAAGTCCATGAAATAAGAAAATTGACCAAAGGTAAAACTCCTCACTCTCCAATGCTAGTCTCAAACTCGTTGTAGTATCCAAATCTAATTTTCTTCCTAGAAAAAAAAGGTGTTTATATACATAGTATATAATTAACCCTCCAACATGTAGTTTAAAAATTAAGATGGATAAACGTTCTATGACATTGATTTTTTTCCCAAATGTGAACTATTTCTCTTGTAGTCATAAAAAATAATGTTAGAAAGGTAAGTTTGCAAGGAAATTAGCCTTGTGTATAAATCATTAAACAAATAAGAAGACAATGGCCTTGCCCAACTAGATTCCCACAATCTTTGTACTTAGAATGATATTTCTAAATATTCCCAATAAATGGAATGGCCCTTAATTTTAAAGATTCCCACAATATTGCTCTAAAATAAAATTTTATTTATTTCACCCAAAAATAATTTATTTTTATTTTTTTTTAAATAAATATGTTTCGTCGCAATTTCGATGCCCAACAGAAATCCTGCGATGAATTGGCTATATAAACCAACAAAATTGGTCATCGCAATTTTGACGATAGTAAAAATCGTGTGACAAAATTGCTATATAAACCTAGAGAAGTTGTCGTCGCAATTTCAGCGACAATAAAAATCCTACAACAAATTTTCTATATAAACCAAGAAAAGTTGTTGTCGCAATTTTGACAGCAATAAAAAATCGTGCGACAAATTTGCTATATAAACCAAGAAAAGTTGTCATCTCAATTTCGACGACAATAAAAATCTTGCGACAAATCTTCTATATAAACCAAGAAAAGTTTTCGTTGCAATTTCGACGACCATAAAAATTCTGCGACAAATTTTCTATAGAAACCAAAAAAATTTGTCGTCACAATTTCGACGAAAATAAAAATTATGTGACGAATTTGCTATATCGACCACAAAAATGGTCATCGCAAGTGTGACGCACAATAGAAATTTTGCGATGAATTTGCTATATAAACCATGAAATTTGTATAGTGAAATCGTGGTTATATACCATATAGTCGTCTCAATCACGACGCACATTTGGTTTCACTCAGTTTGCATATATTTTCATATTGGCGACGATATTTCTTTTTTTGTCACAATTGTGAGAAGTTCCCTACGATCGTCGCTCTTGCGACATTAATTCAAGTTCGTAAAAATTTCCATGTCACGTGAAACGATGTTTGAGATACTCAAGATTCATCGCAATATCCATGACATAATGTTGCAAGAGCGGTGAAATAGCCATCGCAAAATGACCCAAATTTGCTAGTGCACGGATGAAGTACTGGAGAACATAGGACGTCAAGAAACGTGTTCATTTATAGATGGATTCTCTGGATACCATCAGATAAAAATTGCACAGGAGGATAAAAACAAAACCACATTTAAGATAGAATGGGCCAATTATCAGTACACGGTGATACCATTTCTATTGAACAATGCCCTTGTGGTATTTTCTAGAGTGGTGGTGGCAGCATTCAAGGAGTTCATCCATAAATTTTTGGAAGTTTATTTAGATGATTCAACAGTGTTCAGTTTACTATAGGGTCAAATAGAATTACTTTGTCTTATGTTAGGTCGATGCTACAATGTCAGATTTCACCGAACTTGAAGAAATGTATCTTTTTGCACCATTTGGAATTTTTACTAGGACATCTAGTATGCAAACAAGGCCTATTGGTTGACTCAGCCAAGATCATTTTTATTCTGGAGTTGGCACCTCCAACATTAGTTAGAAATATAAGAGAAACTTTGGGCCATACAGGATATTACAGGAAGTTTATCAAAGGATACGCGCAGATTACAACACCCATGGAAAAGTTACTAAAAAAGGAAGCCAAGTTCCAATGGAATGAGGACTGCCAGAAGGGGCTAGTGATCTGAAAATGAAAAAGGTTTGTGTATAGAAATTTGCAAGTGAAATATGTATGTGTCTTGGGAAATTGGATCAAGTTGCAAGCACATAAACTTAATGATTTTTTACTTAAAATGAACAACATAAATAGTCATAAACAACCATCATAATAAACACATAACACAGCAAAATGATAAATGAGTTCACCCCTCTCTTGGGCTACATCTTGTGGTCCAGCTTCCAATGGATCATTTTCATTATATGATCAAAGTGTTAAAATCAATGTTTTACAATGCTCAGAATGAAAAATAGATGGCTCCAATGGCTCTAGAATGTCCAAAAACCCTTAGCTCGTCTCTTTCTGCACCTAGTTTGGCCAAAAAATGGACAACTCCTGGAATTTTTCCCCAATAACTTGTTGTTTATGCTTGTCAAAACGCACCCAGAATGACCAAACCTAGCTCACCCCCTCCAAAACCTAGGTCTGCGAGAAATCTGGGTCATGGGAAGATTTTTCGCACCATTAGAATGGCTAACACCTTTCCCAGTGGAGATCCCAGTCATATGGCTCCCATGTGGCCAAGTGTTGGCGCTAATTTTGCACCCGTTGGCTAACACTCTTTATAGGTCACACTCGTGGTCGTATGCATGTAGTGTGTAGTGTGAGCGCAGGCTAGGGTTTATCCCCAATCCTTTTTCCACCCTACTAAAACAATTTGCAAGTTTAAATAAAATTTATAAACTATAAGGTTAAGTAACACTTGTAGGTGGGCTAGTGGCCCCGCCTACGTGAATACTTTCCCACTCACATAGGCCGCAGATTCGCCCCTATGGAGCCCAAACAAAATTTTATATAACAAGGGGGTGCCACATGGCACCCTTTCATTCGCCCTCATAGATGGACATGTGTCATTCCAGGATTGGTCCACCACATCACTTGACAACTCAACTGCCAAATCACCTACCACGTGAGTTGTCCAGTCAGCCTGTACGGTCATATAGTCAGCTTCCATGTGGCTTCTACGCACTGTACAGTCATCATTTTTTTGCGTGTTTGGGAAAACTAAAAGAATGTAATATCTCCCTCATGCAAACTTTGTTTTATCCCATTCACAGTGTGTTGGGATCATGAGGACAAGATCTACGCAATGAATCTATTTTCAAGTAATTTCGAACACTTTGATTTTTGAGCATTTTTTGATCCCCTGGATCACTCCTCCCCATTGAGAAGATTTTGGACCTCCAAAAGACTACTTTCAGTCAATATGAAGATGAGAGTACATTTACCTCACCTTTCCAACCTCAATCCATTTAGCTTTTCTTGGATTTGTGCCTTTGAGACCAACACGAAGGTACTCCACATTCCCTCGTTTTGAAGTTCTTATCTTTCTATCAAGGATTGTATCCTTGTGCAACTCTAAAAGATATTCTGGTGAGATGTCATATATTGAAGGAATCTGAACATGCTCTCCTTGATCATCAATCAAAGGAGCCTCTTACAATCTCAAATTCTCAACATTAACAACTGCATACATTTTCATATAAGCACGCAAATCCAAATGGAAGGCATTGTTACCAATATTTTCAAGGATATTGAAAGGTCCATATCTAATTGGTTTCATATTTTTACCTTCTCTGTTAATCCTCTCTTTGCTAATGTAAATCCAAAATTCTTCTCCAACTTGGAAACGGTGATCAACACGATGCTTGTCATGTCTTGTCTTGTACTTGGCTTGGCTCTTTTCCAACTATTCTTGTACCATTTGATGCACCAATTGAATTTGTTCAATGAAATTATTTGCTCTATCAATGTCATAATGACCATCAATAGCAATATCCTTCCCAAAGATAAAATCTAAAGGATAATTTGGAAAATAACCAAAACATACCTCAAATGGAGATGTTTGAGTTGATGAATGCTTAGCCGGTTATAAGCATGATGAATGTAGTGTAGGTGCTCATCCAAAAGCTTAGGATGTTTGTTGCAATAACCATGAAGAAGATGTACTATTGTTATATTCACCACTTCTATTTGACCATTAGTTTGTGGATGAAATGTTGTGCTCTTTTTCATCTTGGTGTCCATGAGTTCCCATAAGCTTGACCAAAAGTTCCCAATAAATCGAGAATCTTGATCAGAAATAATGGATTTGGGCAACCCAAAATGTACCCATACACGTTGACAAAACATTTGTTTTGTTTGTTCAGCTGTAACCTGCTTCTTACAAGGCATCAAAATACACATTTTTTTGAAACAATCAACCACAACATAAAGATAATCATGATTCTTTTTAGACATAGGTAATCCTCCTACAAATTCCATGGAAATTATTTCCTAAGGACGAGAACGAACCGGAAGTGGAGTATACAATCATAACTTTGTGTTGCTAGGCTTACTTGTAGCACATAAATAACATCCTCTTACATATCGTGAAACACTTTCATTCATTTTAGGCCAATAGCAATACCTTTGCAAATTAGCCATTGTCTTGCCTACACCAAAGTGGCCAACAATAAGAGAATAATGTGCTTCCCTTATGATGTTGACTCTTTCACCCTATGGAATACATAGCTTTATAAGATGATACAAAATCTTATCATGCACATGGTAATCGAATTCCTCAACTTGGTTAGAATGACAAAAAGTTGCATAAACCTCTCTAAAATCAACATCTAAAGTATAATGTTCAACATAGCTCTCATGCATGATAGAATTATGCTTAAGAATAACAGAAGCACTAATAATAGGCCTAGAAAGAATATCAACAACTTTGTTATAAATGCCTTTCTTATACCTTGTTAGCACAAATTATTTATAAAGGGTGTTTTTCCCTTAGGAAATGGCACCTTGGTCAAATATGCACGAAGGGGGGATAAAAAACCAACTTTTCCCTTTTTATCTGAAGTTTAACGCCCGGGCGCATTGTGCTAAGGGGTGCATAGATATGGGTGGTCAAGATCTACGCACTCAGATCTACGATTCATAGTCCATATCGGACCCCTCCCCCCCAACCTTC
>ML805266.1:72167-102899 GCA_009831015.1 Picea engelmannii
GAGTAGACATCTTATCACCTCTTCTTACCACTCTCCCCTACCGCTGACACCTGTCTTCCACTCAAACTTTCCCTCAACCTGTCACATCTTCCTTTTCACTCCCACCTCTCACCTCCTCACACTTGTCTCCCATGTCACCTCCACCTATATTGTTTTCCCCACTCCCCTCTTCTTCTGTGACCTATCCCCTTTTCAACACATCACCTTCTCATGCCACATCACCTTCGTCCCATTCCACCTCAGCGCCCGCGTCTTGACACCCACGTTTTTCTAGTCACCTCTTCTCTATTGCATCCTTCCACCTGGCCATCGAACATTTTTTGTAGCCTGTTGAGCTTTCACCAGCTCCTCCTCGTCAGCCTCCATGACCTCCTACCATATTCCCAGTCAGCATCCAGCGGGGATCCCAGTGGCATAGTTTCAGAGTGCATCTAGCGTGTTTTCTAGGTGCCGAGTTGACTTGAGCCGTCCTGATCCTAATGAAGATAGTTAATGAAAACAAGGAAGGTCGTTGAGACATCGTCTCCTTCCATAAATAGAAGCCCAAACCATGGAAGCAGGCTTTCAGCGTAGTCTACCAAAGATTGTGTCTGAACATAAGACTGTATAGGAAGTTTGACTAATGTTTGCATGTGTAGCCTGATAGAGAAGCTCACTAACACAAATCCTTGAACGCATGACATGATCTCACGTCGGGTAATCGGGGCCAGTTCTAAGTATATGTAGGCATTTTTTCCATTTTGTTATGGTCAATTGTTGAGCTAAGCTCATGTATTGTAAAGTTTTAATGAAGCTTCTGGTTCTCTAGTTATGTGTTGTAATTTGAGACTTTTTGTTTAATGACAATCAACCTTCTTTTCCACCTATTTTACCTCTGATATTGAAAGTCTTGGGCATGGATGATCTAGTCGAGTGTTGTAATCATATTGTGATGTATGTTTGATTGCAGTATTGTTATAGAATTTTTATTTTCCTGAAGTTTTAGATCTAAGAGGATCTTGTATTTGAAGCTTTTCATCCTTAGGTTGCTTGAAGATCTGATGTCCATAGCAGACCTTTACATTTTCTCCTCAAGTTATTCCTCCTACTCACTCTTACTACAAATTACTGACTGAAGTTAAATCAATAACTCACCTATTTATGCATGCTGGTCCAGTTTTTCGAGTTAAAACTATATCATCTTGAGTCTGCTCCCATTCGACCCCCCTTTAATTTATTCATTGTGACAAACAAACCGATGGGTACCAGGCTTTCCTCCAATTAAATCTAGAGGTGACTTTTAGTGCTAAATTTTCTGGCGCCATTGTAGGGGATGAATTGAATATTTTCCCTGGGATTGAACGACAAAGATTATTGGTTCTAAAGGTGCATCATAACTTAGTACATCAAATATTGAAACTGTGCACCTGGTGACTCCATTGATGTGAATCTACTGTTTCATTTGTGGCTTCCAGAGGAAGACACATGAGGTCTACCCCACAGCTGCCTCTAGCAACACTTGAAGCTGACCCAGAGAAAATTATCAGAAGACGAAAGATCCTCTAGGAAGGTACTTCAGTTGCTGAACCAGGTATTTCTATTGATTTTCACCATCCTTCTATAGAAACTCCAATACTTGCTTCTCATTCTCTTGTTATACCATCTGCTGGAGTTTCCTGAAGTTTAAAGTTTGGGAGTGTTCCTCTTGATTTATCCCCTCCTGTTCTTGGATTGGGAGGAGAAACTTGTGTCACTTCTATCTCCCCTGAAGTTGTACCATGGTTTAAACCTGGGACCTCAGAAGATTTTCACACTCCAGGCTTTACCACTCCTCCTCCTATTAGAATTGTTTCTTTTAAAGAAGGGGAAATCTCGGTTCCCTCAAGCTATTGAAATAATGTAATTGCAAAGAGTATTCTTATTATTATTGATATTTTATTCATAGGATCAATGCCCATTGTGGATTGATCATGTCGGATATTGTAAGAGGACCAAATCCTCTTTTGCAGATTGGTCAAAAGACAATTGTAATAGGTATAATAAGAAGTCAGCCCCAGTAGTTAATTAAGAAACCCAGAAATATAATAAAGGTGGGTTTACCCACCCAGATTGAGAAGTCGGCCCTGCCGGTGAAGAGACACTTCACACGTGCCAGAAGTTGTATAAATAAAGGAGGCTAGCGCCTCATTTGAACACAACTCACTTGCTTTGTTTGAGAGACAAGTTTTGATCTGTTACCGGCAAAGGGGAGAGAGAGTGGCACATATCTTGGAGAGGACTTTCCGTTTTAGCATAGATATCTCTTGGTATTGTATTGGCTATCTATATTAAGGAAGTTTTGTTGGGTTTTCTTCCCCTAGAGGGTTTCCCAGGATAAATGTTGTGTCTCTTGTGAATGTGTTTTTCTCAGTGATCTTGTTCTTATGTTGCTATTCTCTATTGAAATGAAAAGAACTATAATAATGGCATAAACATTAACATGGTATCAAAGCCAACCTAAAGGAATCATATTTCACAAGAGAAAAACATCATTGTTGTTGTACCTGCAAATTAGGGTTTTTCAAAAGTGAATCTTTTCAGCTTCAAAACCACCTAGAAAGTTGTGCCCTCCCCCAAGGATCATTTTGGAACCTTCAGCACACCTTTTCAGTGGTTGGATCTCTCGAAAAGTGAAACCTTAGTTTCACAAAAGTACCAAAAGTACCAAAAAACCAGTACCAGAAGTACCAGAGTACCATAAGTACCAGAAGCACCAGTCCAGAAATCCGCAGATCAGATTTGAAGGGGAAAAATTTGGATTTTCTCAGATCCAAACACACCAGGCAGCTCGCCTTAGCCAAGCGCATCTCCTGGTAAGTTCAGTTTTTTATTTTGAGCACTTTCATTTTTTGGTCATTTTTCTAGCTCCAGGTAAAGATGTCTGCAAGCATTAAGCTTGTTGACAAGTTAGAAGGAGTGGAAAACTTTCATGCCTGGAAGTATAGGATTGGCCTCATTCTTGAATAGAATGACCTAGCAAGATTCGTCAAAAACGAAGTACCAGAACCCGACGATGCCGCAGAAAAGACAAAGCATCAAAAGGACACAATAAGGGCCAAAAGAATCATTGCATATTCAATCAAGGACCATATGATCCCTTATGTGTCATCCAAGAAGACCCCAAAAGAAATTTTCGATGCCTTGACCAGACTGTATGAAGGAAATAACATAAACCAGAAGATGAATCTTAGAACTCAACTGAAGAATACAAGGATGCAGAAAGGAGAAATGATTCAGGAATACTTCTCAAGAATCTCAGAATTCAAAGAATAGCTAGAAGCTATTGGAAATACCATAGACAAAGACGAACTCATAATGATGGCACTAAATGGTCTTACAAGACCTTGTAATGATTTCATCCAGACAATATGTGCCTGAAAGGAGAAACTGAAGTTCGACAGCCTATGGGAAGAATGCATCCAAGAAGAAACAAGAGTAGCAAATCGTGAAGCGCTACTAGCTAGGGATTATGATCAAGCCCTAGCCACCCACACCAATGGAGGAAGGAATAAACCCTACCTCAAAAGGGAGGCTCATAGAGATCCTCAACCATCAAACAAATCCAATAACAAAGAATCTCATCCAAGGAGATTTCAGAAGAAAGGACAACGCAAGGAAAGAGATCTCTCATCTATACAATGCTATCATTGTGATAAGATGGGACACAAGGCGAATTCTTGTCCAGTCAGACGAGAAGAATACAAGAGGAAACATAAGAGGCAACATGCCCATATAGTCAAAGATGAAGAGCCACCTACAAACATGATCAAGGACCATGTCTTGATCTCGGCCCTCTCAGGATCAGTAACACTTGGAGAGGACACATGGCTCATTGATAGTGGTGCATCAAAGAACATGACAGGTAAGAGAAATACTCTCTCTTGTATTTCAGAAAAGAATTTTTCTCAAAAAGTTACACTTGGATATGATTACCAATATCCCATCAAGGGAGTGGGAGAATCAAACTACAAGCTAGATTCAGAAAACTTAATAAAGATGAATGATGTACTCTATGTACCAGGCTTGAAGAAGAACTTACTTTACATATCGTCTTTAGACGAGAAAGGCTATAGAGTTGCCTTTATAGATGGAGAAGTTCTTATGTGGACTAGAGGAGAAACCATAAATGAAGCAATTGTCATTGGAAATGAAGAAAATGGATTTTATAAACTAAAGGGTCACCCAGAGACTGCCATGACCCATGCCATTGAAAACTCATGCGAACTTTGGCATAGAATATTGACCCACATCAACTACAAGGCACTACCATACATATGCAAAGTTGTCACAGGTTTACCAGAACTCAAGGGTGATCAAGAAGGCATATGCAATGGATGTGCGCAAGGGAAGAATATCAAGAACCCTTTTCCAAAGAGGGACAGCAAAGAAAAAGGAGTACTGGAACTTATTCATTCAAACGTGTGTGGCCCAATGTCATCATCCTCCATTAGCGGGTATGTATACTATGTATCATTCATTGATGACTATTCTCGCAAGACCTGGATATATTTCTTGAAATCTAAAGATGAAGTATTCAGCAAATTCAAGGAATTTAAAACCTTGATAGAGAATCTTTCTGAAAGGAAGATTAAGATACTCGGGTCAGATAATGGAGGAGAATATACCTCAAAAGAGTTCGTGAACTTCTGCAGAGATGTTGGGATCAAGAGGGAACTCACTACTCCCTATATTCCTCAACAAAACGGTGTAGCTGAAATGAAGAACAGAACAATTATGGAAGCTGTGAAGACTATGATCCATGATCAAGATCTTCCTATGTGCTTACGGGCAGAAGCAGCAATGGCAGTTGTTTATGTGCATAACCGATTATCCCATAGCGCACTTGGGTTCAAAACCCCATAAGAGATGTTCATCGGAAAGAAGCCAGAGGTAAGCCATCTCAAAATATTTGGCTTCCTAGTCTTCATACACATTCTGAAAGAGAAGAGAAACAAGCTGGAACCCTCCAAAAAGAAGGGAATATTTATGGGATATTTTGAGGTCTCCAAGGCCTTCAGAATCTATATACCAAGTCACTGCCACATTGAGATCAGCAGGGACATGACCTTTGATGAAGAAGCAACACTTAAGAAATCAAGAATATGCCAACTTGAAGAAGTATATGAAGAGGAACCAGTAATTCCTAGGATTACAGAATCCATGAGGGAAGTTCCCAGAGTTGCAGAACCAGTGAGGGAAGTTGTAACTTTCCTTGATGAGGAAACTATTGAAGACCATGATGTAACAGAAGTTCAAGAACCTCCTCAAATGACCTTCTCCCATAAAATAAATCATGCTTGGGCAAGAGAGATTATTCAAGATGGAGAGAAGTATGGTGTTCCAAAAGGAACCTCGAGACAGGTGAAAATACCAAAGCCATTCTCTAGTTACATGGCTTTGATGTGTGATCTCCTAGATGAAGAGCCTACCTGCTTTGAAGAATCCATTCAAAAGAAGGAATGGGTTGATGCCATGACAGAGGAATACCAATCCATAATAAAGAACAATGTATGGGAAATAGTTCCCAAACCAAAAAGTAAGGATGTGGTATCATCAAAATGGCTCTTCAAAATAAAACATGTTGTTAATGGAAGTATTGAGAAATATAAAGCAATATTTGTCGCTCGTGGCTTTTCCCAAAAGGAAGGTATTGACTATGAAGAGACATTCGCTCCTGTGGCCAGATACACTTCAATCAGTACCATCATAGCTCTTGCAGCTAAGATGAAGTGGAAGCTGCACCAGATGGACATGAAGACATCTTTCCTAAATGGTGTCATTGAAGAGGAAGTGTATATAGAGAAACCTCAAGGATTTGAGGTTGAAGACAGGAAGTCTCATGTCTGTATATTGAAGAAAGCCTTATACGGATTGAAGCAAGAAGCTAGAGCTTGGTATGGATGTGTAGATAGTTTCTTGACGAGCTTAGGCTTCACCAAGAGTAAAGCAGACTCAAATCTCTCCTTCAAAATTATGGATAATGAGCCAGTAATATTACTGCTATATGTGGATGACTTATTATTAACTGGAGAAGAAAAGATCATCGCTGAATGTAAAAGGATACTTGCCTCTGAATTTGAAATGAAAGACCTTTGCCTAATGAATTATTTCTTAGGTCTTGAGGTATGGAAGAGTCCAAAGAGGATCTTCCTTAACCAAGGGAAGTACACGGTCAAGATCTTAAAGAGATTCGACATTCTGGAATGCAAACCCATGAATACACCCATGGAAGCAAAGTTGAAGTTGTCAGTCAATACTTCGTCAGATTTGATTGATGCCACACTGTACAGATAGACTATTGGATCACTGAGGTACCTGACGAACACTAGACCATACATTTGTTTTTTCGTGAACACCTTGAGTCGGTTTCTGGTAGATCCCAAACGTGTTCACCTAGTGGTTGCAAAACATGTGATGAGGTACCTTAAAGGTACGATAGATTATGGTCTCAGTTATGACGGAGATCATAATTTCACATTGAGTGGATACACTGATTCAGATTGGGCAGGAAGCGTTGCTGATAGAAAAAGAACTTTTGGATGTTGTTTCAGTTTGGGATCAGCCATGATTTCGTGGTAGAGTAGGAAGCAATCAAGTATTTCCCTCATCACAGTGGAAGCAGAGTACATTGTTGCATGTTCTGCTAACTGCGAAGCTATATGGCTTCGAAAGTTGTTGACCGGTCTATTTGACCTAGAGATGGAAGAAACCACGATCCTATGTGACAACCGGAGCTGCATAAAGATGATAGAGAATCTTGTATTCCATGATAGGTCGAAGCACATAGAGATTCACTATCATTACATCCGTGACATGGTGTAGAGAGGAGCCTTAAAGCTCCTGTATGTTAGCACGGATGAACAGGTTGTTGATGTGTTGACCAAACCTCTATCTCATGTAAAGTTTGAACACTTTCAAGATAAGCTTGGTATAGTCTGAAAGGACCCACCCTGAAAGGGGGAGTATATATGATTCCTTGCTTCTGACCTCGCTGTCAAACATAAAGCAAGATGATTCCTTTCTTCTAACCTCATTGTTAGACGTAAAGAAAGATGATTCCTTGCTTCTGACCTTGTTGTTAGACATAAAGCAAGATGATGTGTGTGTTCCTTGCTTCTGACCTCGTTGTTAAACATAAAGCAAGATGATTCCTTGCTTCTGACCTAGTTGTTAGACATAAAGCAAGATGATGTGTTCCTTGCTTCTGACCCAGTTGTTAGACGTAAAGAAATATGATGTATACCTTGCTTCTGACCTAGTTGTTAGACGTAAAGCAAGATGTGACTTGCACTGAGCTACCATCTTAACAGTTGTGACATAGAGCCAGTCTAGTACTATGATGGGCCAGCCTAGTGCTGTGATGAGGTATCATTTTTTTATACTGATACATATTGATGCAGATGATGATGGCATTCTTTCAAGAATGACGATGTTGCCGATGGACAAAACTTTCAATGACTTATAGATACACCAACCAAGATGATATTGATGATGATTTCCTCCCACCTGATGTTGTTGATGATGATGTCCTCTCTCTCTTGCATGATGTTGCTAAAGAATACCTTCTTGTTAAGGGGGATTGTTGAAATAATGTAAATGCAAAGAGTATTCTTATTATTATTGATATTTTATTCATAGGACCAATCCCCATTGTGGATTTATCATGTCGTATATTGCAATAGGACCAAATCCCCTTTTACGGATTGGTCAAAAGACAATTGTAATAGGCGGAATAAGAAGTCATCCCCAGCAGTTAATTAAGAGACCCATAAATATAATAAAGGTGGGTTTACCCACCCAGATTGAGAAGTCGGCCCTGCCAGTGAAGAGACACTTCACGCGTGCCAAAACTTGTATAAATAAAGGATGCTAGTGCCTCATTTGAACACAACTCACTTGCTCAGTTTGAGAGACAAGTTTCAATCTGTTATCGGCAAAGGAGAGAGAGAGTGGTGCATATCTTGGAGAGGAATTTCTATTTTAGCATGGAGATCTCTTGGCATTGTATTGGCTATCTATATTAAGGAATTTTTGTTGGGTTTTCTTCCCCTAGAGGGTTTCCCAGGATAAATGTTGTGTCTCTTGTGAATGTGTATTTCTTAGTGATCTTGTTCTTATGTTTCTATTATCTATTGAAATGAAAAGAACTATAATAATGGAATAAACATTAACACAAGCCCTGTACCTTTTTCCTCTAATCCCCTATTGTTTCCCTTTCCTCCCAGAGGCTCAGATCCAGCCTCCCATGTTCAAGCTACATCTCCTCTTGGTTCTCCTCCAGCTATCATCCCTATGGCGGGTGCTAATCCCCCTAGGAACGGAATGGATGCCATAGTGGCTTTAAGATATGCCCCTCCAATATTACCTCGGCCAATGAATTCTCTCCCTGCTGCAGATTACCTAAAATACATGCCCAAATTCATAGGAGAAGAAGACATAACTATTGAAGAACACCTTTCTTCCTTCTACAAATATGCAAATAATCTAAATATTGAAAACAAGGATGTGTTGATGAGGGTCTTTGTCCAGTGCCTTGATGGTGAGGCTAGGAAATGGTTTAGGGTGTTGACCCCTGGATCCATCATTGGGATTGAGGCTTTAGATGATGTTTTCTTGAGACAATGGGGGGGTAAAAAAGACTTTATGTATTATATCACAGAGTTCAGGTCCCTAAAGAGAAAAGAGGGAGAGTCTGTCTCTGATTTCTCCAAAAGATTCAACTAAAGGTATAGCAATATTCCTGTTGAGATAAATCCCACAGAAGCCTCTGCCAAATTTACTTATGCTAGTGCTTTTGACCCTAATTTATGCCTCCTATTGAGAGAGAGAGAGAAGAGCTACTTCCTTGGCTCATATGCAAGATGCAGCCCTGGAAGTAGAGTCCAATGTATTGGCAGTTGACAGAATCAAAAATAAGGTTGATAGAGACAGAGGAAGGGGGAGATATGAAGCCTCAACCTCCTATTCCTTTGCATCCCACCCTCAAGTAGATGAATCGACCAACATGGTAAAATCTATTTCTGCAGAAATGGAGAAGATGAAATTTGAATGGAAGCAAGGTTATAAGAGTGCCCAAAGTGTCGATAATAGAGGTAACTTTAGAAGACCAAATAATACCCCTCAGATGCTCCCAAGAGAGCCTCGAAACAGAGATAGGGATAATCAGAAAATCCAAACCCCTCTCTAAAATAACCTCGTTGATGATGAAGGAGGAGAGGAAGAAGAGCTTGATCCTGAAATCCATTATCTTGGAGACACCTCCCCATTTCTCTTTTTAACCCAATCTGCATACGAGGAGTCCCTCATGGACATCCAAATAAATGAGATGATTAAGGGGGATAATACCAATAGTAGTCCCAATAAATATAATCTCGGGTCTAAGAAGAAAGAAGGGAATTCTAACATCCCTTATTAGCCTTCCAGAGAAGAAAAGCCTGCTAAAAACGCAGCAAACAACAACAAGGAAAGGAAAACACAAAACCCCTCACTAAAAGCCAAAGGTCATGTCCCATAAGTGAGAGAAATTATGAATCCCCCCTCCTATTTTAACTTCGAGCATGAAATTCAAAGGATTAGAATCCTTGTACCCCTTTCAGAGCTAGTCAAGAATGAAGATTTCAAAAGGTCCCTCTCTAAGCTATTGCAGTCTAATCCATCATCTCATTCCACAGACTTAGTAAACCTCAAAGATGAAAATTCAAAAGTGATCTTAGGTCCTTTTATAGAAGATAGAGATGATTCATCCCCTCCCTTCTATACATCTCTGAACATACATGACAAGGTGTTGCATAATTGTTTAATGGATTCAGGGGCATCTCATAATCTCATGCCCAAAACTATCATGGATTAACTTGGATTAGAAATCACAAAGACTTACCATGACTTGTATTATTTTGATTCTAGGAAAGTGCAGTGTCTTGGGGTCATCAAAGATCTAGTTCTGACCTTGTTTCAGTTTCCCATGAAAAGTGTGGTTATGGATATCGTGGTAGCTGATGTTCCCCCCAAGTTTGGCATGCTCTTGTCAATATCTTGAATAAAAAGACTTGGAGGAACTTTTCATATGGACCTCATGTATGCTACCATTCTTGTGTTTTGGGGGGAGCATAGAAGATTGTACAGAGGAGCTCAATTGGCCTATATTATTAGTGATGAAGTAGACCCCACCAACCATCCTACTTTTTCACTTGATATTGATTTGGGATCCAGCTTATTGCAGCTCATTGATGCCCTTGAACCCCCTCTTGAAATTAGAAAGCAGTCCCATACTCTCCATGAATATTCTCCTCCTATTACCTATGTTTGGAAAATGTTCTTTGATGGAGCCTCTTCTAGAGAAGGTGTTGGTGTTAGAGTGGTATTTGTTTCACCTGTTCAAGAAATTATATCTCTGTCCTACAAATTAGAATTTGAAACTACCAATAATGTGGCAGAATATGAAGCTCTTGTTTTGGGTTTGAGGGTTGCAAAGGACATGGGGATTGAAAAGATTTTAGTATTTGGGGATGTTTATTTAATTGTCAATAATATCATAAATATTTATCAATCCAAGCACCCTCGGCTCAGAAGTTATAGAAACGAAGTGTGGGATTTAATTGACAGTTTTTCTTAGCTTTCAACATTTCATTTGTTCCAAGAGAAGAGAATTCCATGGACAAGTCTTTGGCTGTCTTAGCAAGTAATTTCAGATTCCCCTTGCCACCTAAGCTCATGTATGATTTAGAAGTGAAATATAGACCCTCTATACCTAACAATGTCAAGCATTGGAAAGTGTTTGAGGATGATCTTGAGATCAAAAGATTCATGGAGACTGTTGATGAGTTTTTTGCATTACACATTGATCAAGATCCTAATTCTGAAATAAATCCTCATGTTAATGTTTTTATGGACAAAAATTTTAATCATCATATTGTCCAATTGCCCAGTAACCATATCCCAAAGGGACTAGTTCCTTTGGAAAGACTATTTGACATAAAATATGTTTCAGTAAAGGGTAAAGTTTCGAATGAGGATGTTGATGTAGCTGAGTGCAATATTGGTACATAGACGGATCCAAAATTTGTCAAGTTGTCAAGAAGCATGTCAAAGGAACAAAGGGCCGAGTATGCCTAGTTGATAAAAGAGTTTGTTGATGAGTTTGCCTGGACATATGAAGATCTCAGAACATACGACACAAGTGTCATTGAACATAATATCCCACTAAAGGAGGAGTCCAAACCGTTTAGGAAGAAATTAAGACAAATAAATCCTATGCTACTTCCCATTATGGAAATGGAGGTAAATAAGTTGTTGGATGCCCAAATCATTGTCCCTTTAAGATATTTTGAATGGGTGGCCAACCTGGTCCTAGTAAGAAAGAAGAATGGAGAAATTAGACTGTGTGTTGATTTCAGGAACCTAAATAGAATCTCTAAGAAAGACAATTACCCTGTGTCGAAGATGGAACACATATTGTAGAGAATGATAGGTACATCCAGGATGTCCATGATTGATGGATTTTCTGGCTATAATCAGATTTCCGTCTTACCTGGGGACAGAGAGAAGACAGCATTCACCACTCCATGGGGTACATCCATGTATGCCAATATTCCCTTTGGATTGATGAACATAGGAGCAACTTTCCAGCGAGCTATGGGCATCACCTTTATTGGGGAAAAGGAAAAAATTGTAGTCATTTATCTGGATGAAATTATAGTTTTCTCCGGAACTGGTAAAGAACATTGTCAACATCTCAGAAAGGTCTTCTTAAAATGCAGAAAGTTTGGTCTCTCCCTGAATCCCAAGAAGTCATTTTTGTTATGAAGGAGGGAAAAT
This sequence comes from Picea engelmannii, assembly GCA_009831015.1. Lineage (NCBI taxonomy): Eukaryota > Viridiplantae > Streptophyta > Pinopsida > Pinales > Pinaceae > Picea > Picea engelmannii. The sequence goes on from ML805266.1 coordinate 84,000, forward strand.
TGTTGGGGCACATAATATCAATTGAGGGAGTCAGAATTGATTCAAGCAAGGTAGAAGCTATCTGAACCTTGTCACTTCCCAGATCCAAGAAGGAAGTTCAGTGTTTCTTGGGAAAAAACAATTTTCTCAGAAGCTTTGTTTCAAATTGTGTTGAATTGGTAAAGCATATTATAGCCATGCTTAGGAAGGGGAATGAAATGAAATGGATTGTTGATTCTAGAATATCTTTCGACCAAATCAAGAAGGCTTTGACTGAGGCACCTGTGCTTATCAGTCCTGATTACTCCAAATATTTTCTGATTTTTTCCTTTGCTTCTTTTGATACAGTAGTGATTGTTTTATTGCAGAAGAATGTCGAAGGGCTGGAGCATCCTATTTCCTCTTTTAGTAGAGAACTGAGGGATGTGGAGATAAAGTATGACATCATGGAAAAATAGGCCTATGCTTTGGTGAAATCCCTCAAGGCTTTTAGAATCTATGTCATGCATTCAACATTTATTTCATATGTTCCTTCAGCTTCTGTGAAGGACATTCTCATTCAGCCTGACATAGACAGAAGAAGGAGCAAGTGGATTGCCAAAATCCTTGAATTTGATCTGGAAATAAAGCCCACCAAATTGGTTAAAGGCTAAGGTTTATGCAAGCTATTGGCTGAATCTAATTGAAATGATTTGGGTATTAACTGCATCAGCATCTTCTCAGAAAATCAGCAAGCCAAGTTGTCTTATACAGGCCCAGGAGTCATCCCTCCATTGGCAGAATGCTTCTGGTACAAAGATATTATATTATTTCTGCAGGAGTTGTGACCTCCAGATGGTATGGGAAAAAGAAAGATAACAGCTTTAAAGCTCAAATCAATTAATTATTGCCTCATTGATCAAGTTTTATATTAGAAAGACCTTCTAGGAGTGTTGTTGAGATGTTTAGACCCACAGGAAGCCCAAAAGATCATGTATGATTTTCATGACAGTTTGTGTGGGGGACATCACTTCTAGAGAACCACAGCCTACAATATTCTCAAATATAGCTATTTATGGCCTAGCCTATTCACGTATGTCTATACGAAAATCAGTTCTTGTGTTAAATGTCATAAATTTATGAGGAAGTAGCAGCTCAAGTCTTTTCCATTGAAGCATGTGGTAGCTTCAGGACCCTTTCAGCAATGGGGTCTATATTTTATTAGGGAAATTCATCCTACCTCAAGCGGTCAGCATAGGTGTATCTTGATTGCCACTAATTACTTTACCAAGTGGATAGAAGCCATCCCCACAAGGAGTGCTTCCCACAAGGCCGAGCCATTGATCCAGTTTTTTGAACAGTTTGGAATTTCACTAATTCACTCAACTCCTTACTACCCCAAAGGGAATGGACTGGCAGAGTCCTCTAACAAGAGCCTTATAAAAATTATCAAAAGACTGCTAGAGGACAACTAGAAATCATGGGATTCAAAGCTCAAATTTTCTCTATGGGTTGACAAAGTGACAATGAAGAGATCTCTAGGTGTCTCTCCTTTTCAGCTTGTGTATGGAGTTGAGGCCATATTTCCTTCTTAGCTCGCCTTTCCAGTGGAAAAATTCTTCCAAGACTACCAAGGGGAGCCTGATGATATGATCAGAAGAATGCAGTAGTTGGTGGAAGTGTAACAGACTACAGAGAAGATATTGAACAAACCACATCAACATCAACAGAAGATCAAGCAAGCTTTTGACAAGAAGATAAGAAAAGAGGATTTCTAGTTGGGAGATCTGGTACTCAAATGGGATGCACCCAAATAGGACAGGGGCAAGCATGGTAAATTTGAATCCATGTGGATTAGACCCTTCAATATCTCTGAGAATTTTCTAAATAATACTTACAAGTTGCAGAATTTGGAGGGTGATGAAGTTTTTGGTGGCCCTGTTAATGGGCATTTTCTGAAGAAAAAAAAATTGTTTGAGCCATGAGTGGCTCCTTCATGCCATTGTAAATATCATTTTTCTTTCTATTTTAAATGGCAAACTCCACAACCCAACTAAGGCACTGAATCTTATGAAGTTCTTAGAGCCTCATAGGGAGGTCTCTATCCCCCATGGAGCCTAATGTTAGAACAAATTATTGCTAAGGGGTGTTTTTCCCTTAGGAAATGGAACCTTTGTCAAATATGCACGAACGGGAGATAAAAAACCAAATTTTCCCTTTTTATCCTAAGTTTAGTGCTCGGGCGCATTGTGCTAAGGGTTGCATAGATCTAGGCGGCTGATATTTTTGTGCACACTCCATATCGGACCCCCCCCCTGTGCCCCCCCAACCTTCTACCTTTAACAGGGGGTCTGAGTTGGTGGTTTCTGAGCATGGGCCCCCCAATAACGTGGCGCNCTCAGCCTATCACATCTTCCTTTTCACTCTCACCTCTCACCTCCTCAAACCTGTCTCCCGTGTCACCTCCACCTATATTGTTTTCCCCACTCCCCTATTCTTTTGTGGCCTCTCCCCTTTTCATCACATCACCTTCCCATGCCACATCACCTCCGTCCCATTGCACCTCAGCACCCCCATCCTGACGCCCATGATTTTCCAGTCACCTATCTGTTATTGCATCCTTCCACCTGGTCGTCAAAAATTTGTTGTAGCCTAATGAGATTACACCAACCACCTCACCAACTCCTCCTCATCAGCCTCCATGACCTCCTACCATCTTCCTAGTCAGCATCCAGCAGGGATCCCAATGGCACAGTTTTAGAGTATGGCCAGTGTGTTTTCTAGGTGTTGATTTGGCTTGGGTCGTCCTGATCCTAATGAAGACAGTGAATGAAAATAAGGAATGTGGTTGAGACATCATATCCTTCCATAAATATAAGGCTATACCATGGAATCAAGTTGTCAACACAGTCTACCAGAGATCACGTCTGAACAGAAGACTGCATGGGCAGTCTGACTAACATCTGCATGTGCAGCCTGATAGAGAAGCTCACTAACGCAAACCCTTGAATGCATGACATGATCGTTCCTCGGGTAATCGGAGCTAGTTCTAAGTATATGTAGGCATTTTTTCCATTTTGTTATGGTCGATGGTTGATTTAAGCTCTCGTATTGTAAAGTTTTAATGAAGCTTTTGGTTCTCTAGTTATGTGTTTTAATTTGAGACTTCTTGTTTAATGAAAGTCAGCCTTCTTTTCCACCTCTTTTGCCTCTGATACTGAAAGGCTCGGGCATGGATGATCCAGTAGATTGTTTTAATCATATTATGATGTATGTTTGATCGCAGTACTATTATAGCATTTTCAGTTTCCTAAAGTTTTGGATATAAGAGGATCTTGTGTTTGAAGCTTTTCATCCTTAAGTTGTTGGAAGACCTAATGTCCATAGCAAAACTTTACATTTTCTCCTCAAACTCTTCCTCCTACTCAACCTTACTACAACTTACTGGCTTAATTTAAATCGAGACCTCACATATTTATGCATGTTGGTCCAGTTTTCTGAGTTAAAACGATATCATCTTGAGTCTACGCCCATTCTACCCCCCTTTAATTTATTCATTGTGACATACAAACTGATGGGTACTGGTCTTACCTCCAATGCAATCTGGAGGTGACTTCTAGTGCTAACATACCTGATAACCAATAGGAATTGTTGTAGGAAATCCATCCATCTGAAGTGGATTTCTTGTTGGAGATTTGTTTTTGATTGCAAGTATTGCAATGGTTGATGATATGTGTGAATAATAGTTTATTTTCCCAACAAAAAATGTTTCCATTTTTTTACACTTTACACCAATGCATACAACACCTTGTCATATGTAGGATAATTAATCACAACACCATTAAAAGTTTCAGAATGAAAACAAATGGGCTTACCATGTTGCAACAAGACTACTCCCATGGCATAGTTACTTGCATCTGTTTGTATCTCAAATGATTGTCTCAAATCAGGAAGTGCAAGAATTGGAGTTGAATTAATTTTCTCCTTCAATGCATCAAAAGTATTTTGTTTCTTTCCTCCCCATTGTAAAACTTGCTTGATGTTTGTCACTGCATGTAATGGAGCTACAATTGAAGAGAATTTAGAAATAAACTTTCTCCAATATTGGGTTTCTCCCAAAAATCTTCTTACCTATATCACATTGTTGGGCTTGGGCCAATCCAAAATGACTTTGACCTTGGAAGGATCTATTTTCAGTTCTCCTCCTCCAACAATATGTCCCAAGTAAACATGTGAGGTCTTTCCAAACTCACATTTAGACATCTTTAAAAACAAATTTTCTTTATTCAATACATCTAAAACTTGCTTTACATGCATAACATGATCTTAATGATATTTTCTAAATATCAATATGTCATCCAAGTATACAATTACACAATCATTAAGAAAAGGCCTTAAAACATCATTCATAACTCTCATGAATGTTGTTGGAGCATTACAAAGCCCAAATGGCATAAGAATCCATTCAAACAAACCTTGCTTTGTTTTGAAAGTTGTCTTCCATGTGTCTCCTTCAACAATCCTAATCTGATGATATCCACTTCTCAAGTCCAACTTAGTAAAATACTTATCATCTTTCAATCGATCAAGAAAATCATCAATTCTAGGAAGAGGGTAATGATTCTTTACCGTAATCTTGTTCAAGGCTCTGAAATATACACACATGCACCATGTACCATCTTTCTTTGGTACTAAGACAATTAGTGACCCGCATGGAAATGTTCTTGGAATGATAACCCCTTTATCAAGCAACTCTTGGATTTTTTTTAAATTTCATCATTCTCTATGACTGACATCATGTACATACCAATGTTTGGAAGAGGACAATCTTGTTGCAATTGAATCTCGTGTTGGATACCTCTTTTAGGAGGAAAACATGTTGGTTCCTGAAACATCTCATCATATTGGTTAACAAACTCATATAAATCATATTTTAACTTTGCATCACAACCTTGGAAATCTTCTTTTTTAACATTGTCTTTGGGTTTGATCATCAAGAGTACAAACTTATTACTAGCATTGACTAATCTCTTCATTTTTCCATTATTTACAAGTGACAAATTCAACTTATTTGTATGTTCTCTAACAATGTACTCAACTCCATTTTTTTAAAAAGTATATTTGTTCTCGTGATGATGAAAGACGGCTCTCCTATCATATAGATATGGGATTCCCAACACAATACCACAAATATTTGATGGAATAACATCAAGATCTACCTCATCTATAAAGTTTGTAGTGATGGAAAATATAAGTTTACATATTTTTGTCACATGCAATTTGTCATTGTCACATATCCAATCTAGAGGATGTGGTTTAGGATGAGGAGTAGTTTCCAAATGCAATTTCTTGACAGTGTCTTCAAAAATGAGGTTTTCTTGAGAACCAGTATCAAATAGAGTATCTATCTTGGTATTCTTTGAAATTACCCTTATGTGGAAAAGTTATATTCTTTCTTTTTCATGTTGAGTTTCATTGAGGCTACTACTTGAAGAAATAGTACTGGCAATAAATTCCTTACCTTGAAAATCCATGGTCGTGATTTTTGTTTCATCTCTCGAATCAGATCCTAAATCATGTTGTGTAGCTGCAGAAGTCTTTGGCTTAGTTTTGTTGTTGAACTTTTTGGGTTTCATTTCAGGATGAAGTTTCCAACAATGGTCTTCATCATGAACATATTTTGAACAGTGCTTACATGAGAGTTTTTCTCCCTCTTTCTTGATTGAAGCATTCTTCTTTCCATTTCCTTTGAATTTCCTCTTTCCTTTGTCTCAATTAAAAAATGGCTTCTTGTTTCCCTCTTAAGGAGAATTCTTCTCTCTTGCTTCTGATGCAAACCCCCCTACTCTCCCTCAGGGATGTGCAACCTCCCATTCAAGGATATTAATCTCCTCAATTTGGATTATCTCCTCGAGACTTTACTGGTCTCATACTAAATCAAACACAGACCTTGTTATCACCCTTAGGTTTTTTTTCATGCTCATGATTCGATCATTATCGATTTTTCCATCGATCGACAGTTCACAATGATTGTGGGGTGCCAACGTACTCTCTCTTTATTGGAGAGATCTATCTCCGAAATCATAAAGTGCTCACCCAACTCGATCTAATAGTGGTCGTTGATCCCCCGTCCCAGCCATATCAATGGCGTTGGTGAATTGTGGGTTGTGAACTAGCACGTCCGCTAATTTCACCTCTGCACTCCGCATTGACTCCCCATCATCGATATCCATTCACAGATAAACACCCATAGACCAATTCAGTTATTCTAGATTTAGGGGTTTCAAACTCGCCACATTACTTTCTTCTGGAGTGCTTTGGCCCGAAATCGATGATCTATCGATGCATGTCTCCCACAGCTCTATGGCTATGATTCACTTCGGCTCTTTGGGATTTGGGAGTATCAAATCCTCCACGCTCACTTTATCCCGGATAGATTAACCCCGAAGTCGACGATCTGTCAATGCATTTTCCTCCACAGATCGACGGCTACAAATCGCTTTGGCTCTTCGAGCTTCGGGAGTTTCAACTCCTGCACAATCATTCTCTCCCAAAGTTCTTTCACCCGAAATTGCAGATCTTACACCACTGTCCCTCTGGATGATGGATGATCCCTAACCCCTTCGGCACTTCGGAGAATCCTTGCTCCTTTATGCACACAGTGACTTAAAGCTCATGCACTTTTCCCATATCCAACGATCTGGAACAATTCCACTCCCTCCTGGATGGATCTTGACCGATAACTCATGAAACCTTACAAGCTTCACTCCATATGAATATTTCTTCTGCTATCTCTCTTGAGATTTGTTTCTCAAACCCCTTCACTCCTTAAAGGGTTACTTCGACACTTAGTTAAACTATGAATCTGTGCACTCCTTGCAAGATATTTTCATGCAAGATTTAACTTCTTGCAAGCGATTTTCCACACCTTGCAGCAATCCCTTCGCGCTCCTTGCAAATGGAAGTTTCACGTTATCTCTTCTAATATTATGAGTCAAAACAGACTCTGTCAACGCACTCCTTGCAGACTTTATGCACACCTTGCATGAAATCAACAAAGAGAAACAATTGAAACTTATCCAGATACTTCACAGTATCATATGCTCAATAATGTAACTCATTTATTCATGGAAACATAAAATAACAGGGAAGAGTTTAGCAACAACAACTCCACATACATTTGGATCATTTTTCCTCTATTATTTTCATTCAATATAAAAACGGCTACGGATATGAAAAGAAACAATTAAAATTCAGCTATCTCCTAACAAATTTCCACTATCCTCCATGTTCAGCAGCCTCATTTGGGTGTACAATATTCCTACTTATCCCAGAGGGATATTAGGGTTCCCTCCAACTACCTATCTACTCCAGAAGAAAACAAATTAACTACCACTTAAGTTTCATTACATTAAATTCTAGGAGTGAAACTCCTAGATCACTCGTGATCATTCATCTCCCAATCATTTTGATCTTCTTCAGTTTTCAATCAGTTCAAAAAAATATTTTTAGGAAACGCCAATGTTAAGATTCTGAATTGATTCAAAGGCGCGTTAAGGCATTGAGTTGTCTCTCCACGTGTTCTTGCTGACGATGCTCCTGCATCATACTCCCCTGGACAAAAATTCATGGACTCCTTTCCATGAGCTCTTGCACTGACTTTCCATGCTTCTATATCAGCTTCATTTACCCAACTGGCATATTCTACTGTGTGTCCCTTCCACTTTACCAAATACTCAAGGTATGTCTTTCTCCTGATCTTCTTTCCAATCCTCTCATCAATTATCTTCTCCATCTGTGGTTTTTCTACTACAGGCATATGCTTCTCCCACTAAATCTTTTTATGATCTTATGATTCTTTCGTTTCGTATTCCCTGTAAGGATACAGGTATGAAACATAAAATACGGGTGATATGCCCAAATTCTTTGGCAACTCTATCTCATAAGCATTGCCACCAAATTTCTTTAGGATCTTGCATGGTCCTATATTTTTCAACTTCAACTTGTTGTATGTCCTCATTGGGAACCTTTCCTTTCTTAGGTGTGCTAATACTTGATCTTCCACTTCAAACTGAAATTCTCTCCTATGTTGATCAATTATGTGTTTATATTCTACATTTATGTTCTGTAGCTACCCCTTGATCTAATTATGAAGCTTATGAATTTCTGCAATGAAGTCTTCTACTCTGGCGCTTTTGAATTCACTCTGCTCTAGATCTCTTAATTCATATACTCCTCTTGGCTTCATTCCATACACTATCTAGAATGGAGTCTTTCCCATACTTTTTTTCATTGAGTCATTGCATGCAAACTCTACTTGGGACAGAATTTGATCCTACCGGTTATGATGTTTAGTGACCAAACTTCTCAACAAATTTCCCAATCTTTGATTTACCACCTTTGTCTGTCCAACTGGTTGAGGGTGATATGATGAACTAAAAGATAGTTTTGTCCCCATATTCTTCCATAATGTTCTCCAGAAATGACCAACAAATTTAGTGTCCCTATCTGAGACAATACTCTTGGGAAACCCATGAAGTCTCACAACTTCCTTGAAAAACAAATTTGCAATGTGTGTTGCATCTTTTGTCTTCTGGAATGGGATAAAGTGTGCCATCTTTGAGAATCTATCAACCACAACAAATATGGAATCACTTCCCCTTTGGGTTCTTGGCAATCCCAACACAAAATCCATGCTTATTGCATCCCAAGGCCTATCTGGAATAGGTAGTGGTTGATACAATCCAGTGTTTTGTTTCTTTCCTTTTGCATAATGGAAAATATTACATTTGTTCAAAAAAATCTTCACCTCTTCTCTCATACCTAGCGAATAGTATGAACTGTTCAACTGTGCAAATGTCTTGTCATAGTCGAAATGTCCTTCTAGAACTCCACTGTGTTTTTCCTTCAACAGATTTTCTCTCATTGAGAACCTCGGTATGCACAATTGGAAACCTTTAAACATCAATCTGTCTTGAATCATATACTCGATCCACTGGTTTATGTATCTCAGAATAGGATTTCACATGCTTCATATGCTTCTTTGAAATATGTATCATCACAATACATATCCTTAAGGTGTTCAAACCCCAAGGTCTTGACCTGACATTCCTGTAGAATCATACATCTACTGCTCAATGCATCAGCAACTTTGTTAGCATTACCAAAAATATGTTTAATGACAAAAGTAAAATTTTGCATAAATTCTATCCACTTAGCATGTCTCTAGTTTAACGTCTCCTATCTGGTTATGAATTGTAAAGCTTGGTTATCGTTGTACAAGAAAAATTCATTTGGAATAAGGTAGTTCCTCCATTTATTCAAGGCTTGAATTATGGCATAAAATTATTTATCATATGTGGAGTATTTTCCCTTAGTCTCATTCAGCTTCTCACTAAAATATGCAACAGGCCTATTATCTTGGCTCAAAACTGCTCCAATTGTAACTCCAATCGCATCACACCTCACTTGAAATGTCTTCCCGAAATTTGGCAACACCATAATTGGTCATTCTTTTATCTTCTCCTTTAATATATTGAAACTTTTCTTATCTTATTTTGTCCATTTAAAAGACTTGTTCCTCTTCTTCACTGTATCCATCATTGGTGCACAAATTCTGTTGAAATTCCTGATGAAATTCCAACAGAAACTCGCTAATCCATGGAAGCTTCTCACTTCAAATATACTTCTTGTTGATGGCCATTCTTTGATTTCCTTCACCTTCTCTCGATCCATCTTCAATTCATTTGAAGAGATGACAAAACCCAAGTAAATGAGTTTTTTCTTCATAAAAGAGGACTTCTTTATATTTATCAACAGCTTCTCCTGCTACAGTATCCTCATCACTAATTTCATATGTCTCAAATGCTCTTCTTTAGTTCTATTGAAGACTAATATATCATCTAGATAGACAATCCCAAACTTACCATTGAAATCCTTCAATACTTCATTCATCGGTCTCATAAAAGTACTTGGGGAATTTGTTAAGACAAATGGCATAACAAGCCACTCATACAACCCTTCATTTGTCTTAAAGGATGTTTTCCAATCATCACCTTCTCTCATCCTTATCTTATGATATCCACTTTTCAAATCTATCTTAGAAAAGAAATTTGCTCCACTTAAACAATCCATTAAGTCATCCATTCTTGGCAAAGGAAATCTATACCTGATGGTGATCTTATTTATGGCTCTCGAGTCTGTACACATTCTCCATCCTCCATCCTTATTTGGACTCAACACAGTTGGTACTACGCATGGACTCAAGCTTTCTCTAACCAAACCCTTGTCTAATAATTCTTGGACTTGTTTCGTTACCTCCTCATTCTATTGAGGTGTCAATCTATATGTTTCTTTGTTCGGCAGACTTGTTCCTAGTATCAAATCAATATGATGGTTGATACTTCTGATGGGTGGATATGAGTTAGGAAACTCATCCACTACTATGTCAGCAAATTTCTCCAACGTCTCATGAACTTATTCAGGTAAATCATCCATAGAAGTACTTGTAAGTACAACTCTGGGTTTCCTCACCACAACAAACTGCAGCTCCTGTTCATTCTTGACTTCACTCAGGAGTTCCTTCCCACTCATGAGAAGTATGATTGTGTTGGATTCTTCTTTTTCTTTCTTCTCCTCTATTGGAAGCAACATGTGTGTCCTACCATTCTCCTCCAAAGTGTAAGTATTTTTTCTCCCATCATGAATGAAATTTATGTCAAACTGTTATGGTCTTCCCAACAAAACATGACATACATCCATGGGAATCACATCACATAAAATTTAATCTCTATATCCTCCTATTCATTGTTTAGTGACCATTACCTAGTGTCCTTTCTGCAACCATGAAACTTTATATGGATTTGGATGTGCAGTTGTATCCAGCTCCAATTTCTTCGCCATCTCTATGGATACTAGATTATCAGTGTTCCCACTGTCAATTATCACCTTCCAGACTATGTCTTTAGTCTTGCAAGTTGTATTGGACAAATTGTTCCTCTGCACTGGTTTTTCAACTTCTGGTTTTGGCTTCAAGAGAACCCTCCTCGGCATCAAGGATCTTCCATCTTCTGCTCCTTCTGCTTCAACATTCAGCTTTTGAGATTCTGAAATGTGAGCTTCACCTCCTTCTTTATTTTTCTTGGGACATTCCCAAGACATGTGTCCTATCTTTCCATGGGAATAAAATCATATCTCTCCTCCTCTACTTCTTTATATTCCTCTAGAATAATTTCTTTCACTACTTTATCTTCCTCGAGAACTTCCTCTTTCTGAGTGACTATGTGGTTTCTCAGTCTCGTCTTTGAGTTTTTGTGCCTTGTCATGGGAAACGCCCTTGCCTTTGCTTGGGCTTATGCCTTTATTTTGTTGACTCTGTTTCTTGGCCAAGTTCCCCTCTACCTTTAGAGAAATCTGATAAGAATCCTCTATTGTCCTCACTGACATCGTGTTGATCTCATCCTGGACTTCATACCTCAGGCCATTTATATACTTGGAAAAAATTTCCTCATCCTTATCTCATTTTCTAGTCCTGATATTCAGCTTGTGGAACTCCTCTGTGTAATATTTCATTATCATACCCTTCCGTATCATGGTTTGCAACTTCCTGAACATATTTATCTAATAATATTTTGGTATGAATTTATCCTTCATCTTGGCTACCATTATGTCCCGATTCTTTATTTTTTGCTTGCCTTTGCTTCTCCTCTCAGCCTGCAGTTCATCCCACCACAGTTTTTCATGCCCTTTTAACCTAGTGATGGCATGTCTCAGCTTCTTCTCCTCATCAACATCTTCATAGTCAAAATATTTTTCCATGGATCTTGTCCAATCTAGCAATTCTTCAGCCTCCAAGTTGCCTTCATACATTGGGATGTCTATCTTTGTTCTAGCTCCCAATTTAACAACCGCTCTCAGCAAGAGTTCCTCAACAACATTTTCCTCTACAACTTCTTCAACTTCTATTTCTTCACTTTCTGCATCACTTATGTCCTTAGCATCAGGTGCCCTCCTCTACTCTACCTCCATCGCCTTTAATCTTGCACGAATATCTCTCATTTCTCTTTCTACAATGCGATTGGCTATAGGAGGCTCCACGTGTCTCCTCAATGGCATTGTGTTGACTATTTCTCATGCACAAAGTACAACTTTGAGCTCTTTTTCTCTACCCGAAAACAAATTCAGGCTCTGATACCACTTGATGCAAACCACCCTACTCTCCCTCGGGGTTACGCGACCTCCCGGTCAAGGATATTAATCTCCTCGAGCTATATTATCTCCTCCAGACCTTACTGGTCTCAAAATAAATCAAACACAAGCCCTGTTATCACCCTCAGGTTTTTTTTCACGGTCATGATCCAGTCATTACCGATTTTTCCATCGATCAATGGTTCACAGTGATTTCGGGGCACCAACGTACTCGCTCTTTATCAGATATCTTTATCTTCTCAATAAGAAAGTGATCACCCAACTCAATCTAATTGTGGTCGTTGATCCCCCGTCTCAGCCAAATCAATGGCCTTGGTGAATTGCGGGTTGTGAACTAGAACATTCGCTAATTTCACCTATGTACCCCACAATGACTCCCTACCGTCGATCGCCATTCACAGATCAACAGTCATAGATCACTTCGGTTATTTAGGCTTCAGGAGTTTCAAATTTTGTGCCTTCACTTTCTTCTAGATTGCTTTGGCATGAAGTTGACGATCTGTCGACGTGTGTCTCCCACAACTCGATGGCTACAGTTCACTTTGGCTCTTCTCACTTTGGGAGTATCAATTCCTCCGCGCTCACTTTCTCCTGGAGATCTTTCACCCAAATTCGACAATCTGTTGACATGTGTCTCCCACAGATCGACGGTTGTAGTTCACTTCGGCTCTTAGATCTTTGGGAGTTTCAACTCCTGCACACTCATTCTCTTCTGGAGTGTTTTCACCCAAAGTCAATGATCTTTTGATGTGTGTCCCCCCATAGATAAACATTTTCAAATTGCTTCGCCTCTTCGGGCTTCAGGAGTTTCAAATCCTGCACACTCGTTCTCTCCCAGAGTGGTTTCACCCAAAATTGCAGATCTTACGCCACCTATCCCTCTGGATGATGGACGGTCCCTAACCCCTTTGGGACTTCGGTGAATCCTCGCTCATGTGTGAACATGGAAACTTAAAGGTCATGCACTTTTCCCAGATCCAATGATATGGAACAATTCCTCTCCCTCCTAGATGGATCTTGATCGATAACTCGTGAAACCTTCAAAGATTCACTCCCTTTGAAGATTTCTTCCGCTATCTATCTTGAGATTTATTTCTCGAACCCCTTGACTCCTTAGAGGGTTACTTCGACACTTAGTCGAACTCTAAATCTGTGCACTCCTCGCAACATATTTTTACAAAAGATTTAACATCTTGCAAGGGACTATGCACACCTTGCAGCAATCCCTTCGCACTCCTTGCAAATGGAATTTTCACGCTATTTATTCTGAGCTTCTAAGTCGAAACGGACTTTTTCAATGCACTCCTTGTGGATTGTATGCACACCTTGCATGAACTCAGCGAAGAGAAACAATTGAAACGTATCCAAATACTTCACAGTTTCATATGTTCAATAACATAACTCATTCATTCATGGAAACAGAAAATAACAGGGAAGAGTTTAGAAACAACAACTCCACACACACTTGGATCAATTTTCCTCTATTATTTTGATTCAATATAAAAATGGCTACATCTATGAAAAGAAAAAATTAAAATTCAGATATCTCCTAACTAATGTCCACTATCCTCCATGTTCAACAGCCTCATTTGGGCGTACGATAATCCTACTTATCCCAAAGGGCTCTTAGGGTTCCCTCCAACTACCTATCTACTACAGAAAAAAAAATAACTACCACTTAAGTTCTGTTACATTAAAGTCTAGGAGTGAAACTCCCAGAACACTCATGATCATTCAACTCCCAAGCATTTTGATATTCTTCAGTTTTCAATCAGTTCAAAAAAATGATTTGCAGGAAACGCCAACGTTAAGATTCTGAATTGATTCAAAGGCGAGCTAAGGCACTGAGTTGTCTCTCCATGTGTGCATGATGACGATGCTCCTGCATCAACTTCAAAATGAGTTTCCTATACACAAACTTCACCTATATTGGTATGGTTAAACATGAGAATTGTGTGTCTCAAATATCTATGCAATCCTCCAATGTATTTGAGTAAAGTTTCTTTAGAAGATAAATCTATACCCAAAATCAAATCTCTTCTTCTAAATTCTTGAGTGTAGATTTGCACACTTTTCCCTTTAGCTTGCCTAAAAATTTTCCATTCCATGATAGCTTTCTACATGTATACTAGTGTATAAAATTTCCTTTTAATTACAACAATAAAATCATTCCAAGAGGATAAAACTTTACCATGTTTCTTCATGTCCTCTTGAGTTTTGACTTCCCACCAAATGAGTGTTGCACTTTCCAATCTAAGAGAAGAAATTTGAATCTTAGTTTCATCATCTTGGATTCTTTGTATCCTACAATACACTTCAATTTGATGAATCCAATTATCCAATTTCTCAACATTTAGCTCTCCATTGTACATAGGTAATTCAAACATAATATCAATATTAAGAAAAGGAGTTTGTGGAGGAATTTTACCATGTTCTTCTAGAGAATTTGGAGGTGGTTTTGAAATGGTAGAAGAAGTGGAATATGGAGGTGAAGGAGGTGGAGTATCACCATTTCCTCCATTCCCTTTTGGAGTCTCATCACCACTATCTTCATTACCTCTTGGAGGATTTGAGATTTCACCTTGCAACCTTGCATTCCTTTCTTCAAATAAAACTTTCACCATTTATGTCATATCATAAAAGGATTTTCTGAAAGTTTCATATTTTGAAGTAGGAATTTCATGACTCTCCTCGTGAGCCATACTTGGTGAATGCCTCTTGAAGCTTGAGGTGAATGTATGGTTCTCCTTCTTGAAAGTTTAGAAATTGGCTCTACAAGTTTCCCTTCTCTTCTTGTGAGATTCAACCATGTAAGCATTAGAAAACAAAACACTTGCAAACAGTCAAACCTTCAAAAGCATTTGCTCCGATACCTACTTGATCTAAAAATGAAAAAGGTTTGTGTATGTGAATTTGCAAGTGAAATATGCATGTGTCTTGGGAAATTGGATCAAGTTGCAAGCACATAAATTTAATGAGTTTTTACTTAAAATAAACAATCATAAACAACCATCATAATAAACACATAACAAAGCAAAATGATAAAGGATTTCACCCCTCTCTTGGGCTACATATCCTAGTCTAGCTTCTAATGGATCATTTTCATTATATGCTCAGTGTTAAAATCAATGCTTTACAATGCTCAAAATGAAAAATAGATGGCTCCAATCGCTCCATAATTTCCAAAAACCCCTAGTTGGGCTCTTTCTGCACCTGGTTTGGCCAAAAAATGGAGAAAATAGAACTCCTGGAAGTTTTCCCTAATAACTTGTTGTCTATGCTCGCCAAAATGCACCCAGAATGACCAAACCTAGCTCACGTGCTCCACAACCTGGCTTTGCATGCAATCTGGGTTGTGGATGGATTTGTCACGCCATTAGAATGGCTAGCACCTTTCCCAATGAAGATATTGGTCGTATGGCTCCCATGTGGCCAAGTGTTGGCACTAATTCTGCACTCGTTGGTTGGCACTCTTTGTAGGTTGCACGTGTAGTCATATGCGGGTATTGTGTAGTGTGACCGTGGGCTAGGGTTTAGCCCCAGCCCTTTTTCCACCCAACCAAAACCATTTGCAAGTTTAAATAAAATTTATAGAATATAAGGTTAAGTAACACTTGGAAGAGGGTTGGTGGCCTAGCCTATCCAAACACTTGCCCACTCCCGAAGGTCACGAATTCAACCCCCCTGGAGTACAAACAAACTTTTATATAACAAAAGGGTGCCACATGGAAGCCCTTGGATGGGAAACGTGGCACCCTTTTATTCTCCCTCATTGATGGACATGTTTCATTCCAAGATTGATCCACCAAATCACTTTCCAACTCAGTTGCCAAAACACCTACCACGTCAGTTGCCCAGTAAGCCCATACAGTCATATGGCCAGTTGCCACATGGTCTGTATGGACTGTATAGTCAACATTTTTTTGCATGTTTGGGAAAATAGACAGAACATGATATCTCCCTCATACGAACTTCATTTGAGCTCGTTTAAGTTGAGTTGGGATCATGAGGATGAGATCTATGTAATGAATCCATTTTCGATCATTTTCGAACACTTTGATTTTTGAGCATTTTTTGATCCCTTGGATCAGCTAGACACATTAAAAAAGATACGGGTCATTGTGCCCATTTTAATATTTCCAAACTAGAACAAGGAGTTCCATGTCCATGTTGATGGATCATCCATTGCACTGGGCACGGTACTCTCACAACCAGGAGAAAGAGACATCGACCATCTGATTGTGCTTTCCAGTAGGAAGCTATCTATATCAAAAAAAATGTATACCACTATAGAACGAGAAGGATTGGCCACGGTCTATCTGCTCCATAGATTTTGACATTATTTACTTGGGTCTCATTTCAAATTGTACATAGATTATTCTACATTAAAGTATTTGGTCAATAAACCTGTCTTAGGAGGAAGAATATACAGATGGTTGTTATTATTTCAGGAATACGACTTTGAGGTCATAATAAAACTAGGGAACTTGAATGCAGGGCCTGATCATCTCTTGTGCATACTAACAAGAGAGGATTTAGGTAATTTAGATGATAATTTCCCAAATGTGCAGTTATTTACAGTAAGAATGGTGGATGATTACTTCACGGACATTGTGGAGTTTCTAAATACAGGTGTGGCTCCCTCTGAAATGATAGTTACATGGAAGAAATAGTCAGTAGTGAAAGAAGCATACTATCAGTTGATTGCAGGGACCCTATATAAGTTAGGGGAATATGGAATCTTGAGGCAGTGTGTACTGGAACATGAAATATTGGTTATACTGGAGGAAGCGGATGATGGAATTGTCGGAGGACATTACGCGGGAAAATCAACGACACATAAGATTTTGTGCAAAGGGATTTGGTGGCGTGCACTGCACAAAGATGCAAAGGAGTATTTCCAGTCTTTCAATGTCTATCAATGAGTGGATAAACCATCTAGGCACGACGAAATGCCATTACATCCACAAGTTACATTGTAAGCCTTCGAAAAGTGGGCAATTGACTTTGTAGGTCCAATCAACCCACAAGCAAGGAGATCATGAGTAAGATACATCATTACTGTGATAGAGTATCTAACTAGGTGGGAAGAAGTAGCACCAATTACTAATTGCACTACAAAGACTACTACACAGTTCCTATTCGAGAATGTAGTCACCAAGTTTGGATGTTCGCACATACTACTTAGTGATCAAGGTACGCATTTTCTGAACACAACAATTGTTGCACTAACTAAGGAATTCCATATTCATCATCGAAAGAATACACCATATCACCCTCAGGACAATGGCATAGTGGAATCATTTAATAAGATTTTGGATAATTCTTTGACAAATATCTGCAATGTTGAAAGAGATGATTGGGACTTACGCATCCCCGCAGTAGTATGGGAATACAGAACTACCATCAAGAAGTTGATAGGGAAGTGACATTTTTGGTTGGTCTATAGATAGGAAGCAGTGGTGCCAATAGAATTAATTGTACCTATTCTGTAAATTGTATCCATCAGCATGCTCTCAGACATGGGTGAAATAGATGTTAGAAAAAACAGGACCGCGGAGCAATAAAATAAAACAAATGCAGAAACAAAACACAGAAGATACACAATACAAGAGAGACACAGATTTACGTGGTTCACCCAGTGTGGGATATGTCCACCAGAGAAATTTTCAGGTTCTTTCTTTATTATTATCTAACAAAATGAAGGGATACAACCTACACCAAAACCCGTTGTATCTTCCTCTTCTTTCTCTCACAGTCTCCTCTCTCAGAATACAATACTCAACAACATACATAGCCGCAATACATTTCCCTCATAAAAGAGGGTTGCCTTCTAGGGCAAAAATCCCTAACATAATCTCTATCATTAGATCTATGACCTTATAATGAATGGTCCAGATTTACAATGAAATTACAATATACTTTTACAAGGCAATTTTTGCTTCGGGGGCTTCACCCCCGAACCCCCGTTGGGGGCCCGCTTGCCCCCGGACCCCGAAGAGGGGGTACCCCCCTCTACACTCCCCCACATGGAAGAGTGTACATACTTCTGGGGTGTAAATACTTCATGGGGTATAAACATGGCTGAAAGTAAAAGACCTCTAAATCGGGAAGATAATCAGGCTCCACAACCAACAATCTCCCACCTGGAGACTGATCTCAACAACTCCACCGATGTTGTATATGATGGAATTTGAACCTTCTTGGACCTGGAAAATTTCTCATCTTCATCTTCATTCTTGAAGACCAACTAAAACTGAGAAGGAACTCAGTTTCTCCCTAGTTACTCCCTTTGTTAACATGTCTGCAGGATTCTGGCTAGTGTGTATCTTTTCCAGCTTCAATTGTCCATCTTCCAAGGTGGATCATATGAAGTGGTACCACAACTGTATATGCTTAGTCTTCGAATGGAAGGTTGAGTTCTTTGCAAGGTGAATGGCACTCTGACTGTCACAGTACAACATGTTGTTCTCCTGCTTCTTTCCCAATTCCTCCATAAACCTTTGTAACCAAATCATCTCTTTACTAGCCTCTGTAGTAGCAACATACTCTGCCTCTATTGTTGAAAGTGCAACAACCTTTTGCAGTTTCAAAATCCAACTTACTTTTGTTCCACCTATAGTAAAAACATACCCTATGGTGCTCCTCCTGCTGTCTTTATCACCTGCCATATCTGAATCAACATATCCCTGTAGAAAAGTGTCTGAACCTCCAAAACATAATGCATGTGTAGTA
>ML805266.1:105250-134273 GCA_009831015.1 Picea engelmannii
TTTTACCTTTCCCATTCCAACAATTTTGCATGGTGCATCATCACCCAAATGAACCTGTCCATAATCACCTTGAACATAATCTAGAAAATGTTTCCTATGGGGTGTGGCATGAAATGAAGCCCCTGAATATACTACCCAAGACTTAGAAATATTATCTACACAAAGAATCAAAGCATCTTGTAACACATCACTTGTTACATTTGCTTCCTGATTTCTCTCCTGTTGTCCATCTCTTTGTTTCTTTGGAGCTCTGTAGTCTTTCTTCAAATGTTCTTTCTTCCCACAATTCCAGCACTCTGTCTTTCCAAGTCTGGATTTGGATCTGCCCTTCCTAGAATTCCCACGGTTCCCTAAGCCCTTTCCTCTATCCTTTTGTCTTCCCCTATTCTCTATGTTCAACGCATTACCTAATGTCTCACCTGTGATTTTCCATCACATTTCCTCACTAAGGATAACACCAACAACATCATCAAATTTTAAAGTATTTGAACCAGAGACAGAGTTACTTACAGCCATGACCAAGCCATTCCATCTTTCTGGCAATGAGCACAAGATTAGAAGAGCCCTAACGTCATCATCAAAGTCCACTTTTACAGAACTTAGTTGATTAGTAACCGTATTAAATTCATTTAAATGATCTGCAACAGACCCACCTTTCGACATCTTCATATTAAATAATCTCTTCATTAGAAATAACTTATTGGACACCGAGGGTTTTTCATACAATTTGGCCAACGCGTCCATCAAAACCTTCATTGTCTTTTCTTTCGAGATATTGAAAGCCACCAACGCTGCCAGGCTCAGCTGTATCGTTCCTAGAGCCTTTCTGTCAAGAATCTCCCATTCTTCATCCTTCATGGCCGTCGGCTTCTTTGCTACTCCGCTCAATGGTAGGAATAGATCCTTCTGATATAAATAATCTTCCATCTGCATCTTCCATAACTGGTAGTTTTGGCCATTAAATTTCTCAACCCTAAACTTTCCATCTTCCGACATTGCTCCCACTCGAACCAGGAACCCTCTTTTCCTGCGAGTTACCTTACGCTCTGATACCAGTTGTTAGAAAAAACAGGACCATGGAGCAATAAAATAAAACAAATGTGGAAACAAAACACAGAAGATACACAATACAAGAGAGACACAGATTTACGCGGTTCACCCAGTTTGGGCTACATCCACCAAAGAAATTGCCAAGTCCTTTCTTTATTATTATCCAGCAAAATGAAGGGATACAACCTATAGCAAAACCCGATGTATCTTCCTCTTCTTTCTCTCACAGTCTCCTCTCTCAGAATACAATACTCAGAAACATACATAGCCGCAATACATTTCCCTCATAAAAGAGGGTTGCCTTCTAGGGCAAAAAAACCTAACATAATCTCTATCATTAGATCTATGACGTTATAATGAACAGTCTAGATTTACAATGAAATTACAATATACTTTTACAAGACAATTTTTTCTTCAGGGGCTTCGCCCCCGAACCCCCCAGTCGGGGGGATAGCCCCTCCGGACCCCACAGAGGGGGTACCCCCCCTCTACACTCCCCCGCGTGGAAGAGTTTACATACTTCTGGGGTGTAAATACTTCATGGGGTATAAACACGGCTGAAAGTAAAAGACCTCTAAATCAGGAAGATAGTCAAGCTCCACAACCAACAATAGAAAATAGATTGGCACAGTTAGTCCAACTTGAGGAGGACCAGTTTCTAGCAGGATTCCATCAGTATGTGTAGAAATCCAGAGAGAAGGCTTGGCACGATCGACACATTAAAACTAATAAATTTCAAGTCAGTGACTTGGTACTACTTTATGATAGCAATTATCTACATCACCCAGGTAAGTTTCGCATGCAATAGTTAGGTCCCTATGTTATACAACAGATAACTGAGACAAGTGTTGCATGGTTGGGAACCTTCGATGGCGAGGTATTGGAAGGAATGGTGAATAGAAGTCGATTGAAACTCTATAGAGACAGTTGATGGTTGGCGCAGTAATATGGGTTGTGCCTAAAACCATTATATTATAGTAAGTGTACCATAGTAGCAAGAAAAACAAGAAAGCCACAATAAAAAGTAGAAAAAGGAAATAAAAGCAATAAAAAAAAGTTGTGATAGGAGAAAGAAAAAGAGTGAGTGAAATCCCAAGTTCTCAGAACTTGCGTAGCTGGAATGATCATCTCCCATGAAGGAACACTGCACCAAGTTCAATGATAAGTTACAGACAGGACCTACTGTTACGATAAATTCATTACTGCGCAGGTTGGCACAAAAAGACTGTTAAATATAGTTAGGCATGGAAAAGACAATTGGACAGTCGACATGACCAGTCATAAAATCACCGTAGAAGCCTTAAATCTGAAAATACATCGAAAGCCCTGGATCGATCAACAGTATGACAGGAGGATCATAAGGTGGATTTGGAAATTAAGGATCATTTAGTTACCCAGTTTTCAACTTCGATGCCAAATTGGACAAGGAAGTTAAGGTGAGATAAGGCAGGTATACTTGGCAAGAACGCACAAAATACTAGAAGGGAAGGAAAATATTGGTCATTGTTGCATGAAAAGAAGGAGAAAAGAGAGTCGAGTTCCCCAAGACAAGTTACAACAACCAGTACAGAGATAGAGTGTTCATTCACAAATCCTGCATATAGCGAAAATGGCACCTCTGAGAGTAGGAGGACCATCTGGTGCAGCAAGGAAACAATCAAAGCAAACAATGGATGTTGAGGTCAAAGAAGTGGTTGAACCTTTGGCCCCAACACCAACCGAAATTTTTAATAGAGATTATTTACCTCTGAGGAAGGATGATGCACCCCTCATTATAGTACCAATGAATGTCAAATATCCATTACCCATAGCACTGGTCTTGAAGGGCATCAGACAATATGAGGACATGCTTGAAAAGTGGCCAACTTGAAATTTATGGACCATGACATCACAAACACAAAGAAGTTCCCTGAGTTGGCAAGGGATCAATATTAATGCACAAATATCGACCCCGGGACAGGAAAAACTTGGGTGGAAGCACAAGAATGGACGTTGGGCTTGGAGAAAGATGGGATTCTCAAATTGTTCAAAATTTCACATTTTGTATGCAGTAAGGAAATCAATGCTTGTGTCAAGGTATTGCTCAGTTGTGTCCATGGGGGGACACTTTGGCTAGATCCCCCATTTTAAATTGATACAACGTTAGTTGCATGCATTACAAGGTTGAGCAAAGCAGATGAAGACCCATATTTATTATTCCTCAAAATGGGAGAGTGAGCCCTCTCTGAGACCATCAAAGACAAGTATGACACATTCAGAGGAAAACACAGTCTGAAGTTAAAGAGCATCAATGGCCAAGAGTTCAATTTCACGACGCATGTTTTGTCCTTCAAATTGTTGCATAAATGTCGAAAGGATGATGTACCAGTGGCAGTAATCTCTGTGACAAAGAGATGCAAGGAAGGCGTGCAAATGAACTGGGAAACCTTCCTCATGAATCAATTTTTGCAGGACTACACAGAATCCTAGGAAAAAGGCATGGAATTTCATTATGTGTGTCTACTTATTCTTATTGCGTTGGTCAGATGGAAAGAGCCCACATTTTACCAGTGCATGCGTGTTTCAGATTGCAGCCTGTTGGCTACTAGATATGCCAACTTATGGAATTCCACCATCAAGAGACAAAAGACTGACACAAACACTATTTTTTACACATATTTACAGTTCATCACAAAGGTAGTAGAGACTACAGTGTGTATTCCCAAGGAAGTTGTTATTTCCTACCGGAACACCATGTGCTTCAAATCCGGCATGCACCACCTCTATGTGCAAGAAAAAAAGGATCTTGCACGCCAGGAATTACCAACCAATTATCGGTTGATAGTGGAAGAGGTGCATGCCATAATTAATGAATGGGAGGAAGACTTGAAGAATCTATCCGACAAAATAGGGCCCTCCAAAGAGAATGAAGACCAAGGGAAAAGAGAGGAAGAGGAAGAGGATCAGACAAATGGAATAGACAAACACTCTGGCCAATCGAAATCCCCTGAAGTTGGCCTCAAAAGGAAAGATTAGAAGCCAGAACAAACAAGAGGGGTGACAGAAAATATAGGAGTGAGAAAGAAAGAAAATGCGCAATGCTAGGCCCCATTTAATTTTTTGACTATTGATGATATGGATCGGATTGGGTACCTGATCTGTGATTCCACCAAAGAAATTTGGGAGGAAGCTGCGAAAAAGAACGAGGACCAACAAAAGATTATATAGGATTAGTTGGGAGTCCTCCAACATATTTTAGAAAAAATATGCGTTATGAAAGTCCCAAAGGAAAGGGATAGACCATCCATAGCCCAAAGGATAGCAAAGGCCAGTGCACATGAAGCTCTAATACAACCCACAAGGGAGGATCGAACTATAGAACTTGAGGCAGTCACGTTGGAGTTGTTAGCAAGGGAATTGTAGGAACAGATTGTTGCACTAGGCCAACTTAGTCTCGTCATATCCAGATTACCCATCCAAAGGGTAGAGGAAATCCAAGCGCAGTTGGTGTAGGAGATAAGACGACGAGGCAATGCCACACACAAATACTTGGTCACATTGAGGGATGAAACCTCCCAGATACAGACACAGTATGGTACAACCCTGCAAAAAAAGCAGGAACTTGAAGGAAGAATGGAGGAAATTCTTAAGACATAAGAGAGCATAGAAGAGAGGGAAACAAAATCCCAAAAGGAGAAATACAATGTGGACGCTATAGTACAGAAGACATAGGAAGTCGTCCAACAGTTATACAAACAAGTACCCGAAGTCCCCCTGGTCGTAGAGGCCACCATGGAGGAACAATTGTTGAATATTGGGGAAGTTATGAAGATATTTTGATGCAGGAGTATCGTTAGAAAGAACGCAGAGGCAGAACCACTCAGCACGTGGGATTTCTTCCATAACCTCAACGTTAGCATCTGCCACTGATTTTGAAATCCGCCTTAACTCAGCATTGGAATTTACCTTTGGAGGCACACTTGAACTAGTGCCAAATTTTACCCTTTGAGGCACGTTTTGAAAATCGCAAACGGAGAAGGAGTTTCCACTACAGCTTTGTAATGTGACTGGTCGAAGTTAGCCAGTAGATTAAATATTAGAGTAGATGAGTAAGCAGGGGAAACCCTAGAAAGATCTCTGAGTTAAATAGAGTTTTCGTATGAACAGATTAGGTTAGCTACAATATAAGAGAGAGTAGTGTAAGGGTATTGCAAGTTAGCAGAAGCCTCAATCTTTCAAAGCTATTGTAATCAGAATATATTTGGTAGCCATTTTGGCACTTGTGAATATAATAGAGGGAAAATTGATCCAAATGCATGGTGTGTGATTGCATTTGAAATCTCTATTATTATTGTGTTTTGTAGGCAAGTGAATGAATATTTCTAGGGGGAGAAGGGAACTGTGACTGCTAATTTCCAATTTCAATTGTTTTTCTTCAGTGAAGCTCTGCAAGGTGTGCATCGAGCAAGAAGAGAGTTCCAGGAGATTGGGAGGAATTTCTCTAAGAGAAATCCATTGGATCTGAGTTATCGAAATCCCTCTGATGCAAGGAGTGCATAGGGAGTTGAGGCCTTCACAAGGCAAAGCTCAGGAGGAATAACAATTTAGAGAAGCGTTATAGAGATCCAGGAAATCCATCTCTCAGGAGAAATGAAGGTCGAGCCTTCGGGACTCAGAAAATTTTCTAAGTCTAAGAGATCAAAAATTTCAGAGGGAATAATGTTGTCGACCATTGGATCACGGAGGAGATTCAATGATCGTCGGATCTGAGATAGGTGCACAAGATTTAACGCTGCACATATACAGAAGGGAGAATATCGAAGATCTGAATGGACGGTGGAGAGTCCTTGAGGAGAAACGTCGAAACCCCGTAGGCCGTTGGATAAGGTGGAGTTGCAAGGCGGTTAGTGGTGAGGACCTCTCGATGTTCGAAGCTCAGGAGGGATAATAGCCATCAATCCCAGGCAGATCTAGACCGTTGGTCTACTTCACGATTTTGGGTATCACAAGTTGGGAGGACAGAGGTCCTTGACTCTTGAAACCCCGAATCATGAAATAGCGATTCGTGAGGGTAAGATTGAGGCCATAGATATCAAGGGGCATTGTGAGCTGTTGATCGAATGCCTGAAGATTTTGGCATTTTGGTGACCGGGGATACAAAAGGTGAGGTCGAGACTCTTGACATATGAAACCCTGAAAGGATCCAGACCGTAGGATCTTCGAAAGTTTCAAGTTGTCGATCTACAACGTGGAGGTGTATCGACATTTTGGCGACCGGGAATACAAGAGGTAAGAGTCGGGACTCTTGACCCATAAAACCCCGAAAGGATCCAGACCGTTGGATCTTCGGAGGTTGGAAGTCGTCGATCTGCAACGTGGAGGTGTATCAGCATTTCGACGACCAGGAATGCAAGAGGTAAGAGTCGAGACTCTTGACCCACGAAACCCCGAAAGGATCCAGACCGTTGGATCTTCAGAGGTTGGGGGGAGCGTCGATCTGCAACGTGGAGGTGTATCGACATTTCGGCAACCAGGGATACAAAATGTAAGAGTTAGGACTCTTGACCTACAAAACCCCGAAAGGATTCAGGACGTCGGATCTTGGAGACTTAGAGTTGTCGATCCACAACAGGGAAGTGTTTCGTCTTTCGTGACTTGGAGAAGCCCGAAGAACCCTGTGGTAAAGTTTGTGGTCACATGCCTGTGGTCACATGAGCCGAAGAAAGGGAGGAGATAATCTCCGTTAGTCCTCATCAGGTTTTTGGGACTTGGAGGAGCCAAGGAATCGTTGTATTAGGAACGGCGACACGCCTGTTTGGGTTAAGCTTGTGGTCATACCTGCAGTCCCGTGGAGTGAAGATTCGTGCCTAGTGTTGGTTTGCGTGGAGAAAACTCAGATAAGGGCCTGTGGACTTGGTGTCGAAGGTTCCAGTTCAAAACCAGGAGAGTCGCTCCGACTCCAGAATTCAGAGATCCTGACTGGGAGGTCATGCATCCCTAAGGAGAAATAGGGGGTCTGCATCACGTGGTATTAGAGTAGTTCCTTTGTCTCTAGAATTCAAGCGAAAAAGAAAAATAAAGAGACGGAGAACTCGGAGTTTTACTCTCTCTGTAATAGATAGTCAGCATAATTCCACCAAGGAGACGAGAACCGCCTTTATCCAACCGTGTTGTAGAGAGGGAGATGTGAGAGTTTCACGCCAAATTGGAAACAATGGAAGCAACGCAGAGAAGAGCACCTAACGTGGGAGACGTCAATGATGTAGAAAGTGAGGATGTTGAGGTTGAAGAAATTGCAGGAGAAGAAGTTGTAGAGGAATGTTTGTTGAGATCAATTTCCAGATTAGGAGGTAGAGCTAAGATAGAGGTCCCGATGTATGAGGGAAATCTAGATGATGAAGAACTGTTGGATTGGATAAGGTCCATGGACAAACACTTTGAATATGAAGATGTCGATGAGGAGAATAAGGTGAAGCAGGTAGTCACCAGGCTAAAAGGGCATGGAGCACTGTGGTGGGATGAACTGCATGCTGAGAGGAAAAGTAAAGGCAAACAAAGGATAAAGAGTTGGGACAAAATGGTAGCCAAGCTTAAGGCTAAATTCATACCCAAGGACTATCAGATCAACCTGTTTAGGAAGCTACAGAACCTGAGACAGAAAGGGATGACAGTTAAGGAGTACACGAGGAGTTCTATAGGCTGAACATCCGAACTGGACAAAGGGAGAGAAATGAAGAAAAAGTCGCCAGATATATGAATGGTTTGATACATGAGATCCAGGACGAGCTTAACATGATTTCAGTTGGGACCATGGAGGATGCTTATCAGTTTACATTGAAGGCAAAGGAGAAGCTAACCAGAAAACAAAGCCAGCGAGGAAGAGGTAAAAGCTCTATCCCAAGAAAAATCAAGGGGTTTAACCGAGACAGAACACATCAACCTAAGGATGAGGTTGAGAAACCACACAGTCACTCGGAACGAGGAGGAAGTTTGCAAGGAAGAAATAATGTTGTAAGAAACTCTTCTAGAGGAAGAGGCAGAGGAGGAGTGAGGTGTTATGCATGTGGAAAGACATGGCACATGTCTTGGGAATGTCTCAAGAAGAAGAAGGAAGGAGGAGAAGCTCACATTTCAGAAGAATAGTGGAGAGATGTTGAAGCAGAAGGAGTAGAGAATGGAGCATCCCTGATGTTGAGAAAATTTCTCTTGAAACCAGAGGAAAAAATTGAAAAGCCAGTGTAGAGAAACAGTCTCTTAAGGATAGCTTGCAAGACTAAGGACAAAGTATGCAAGGTGATTGTTGACAGTGGGAGCACTGACAATCTAGTATCCACAGAGATGGTGGAGAAATTAGAGTTGAAGACAACTGCACACCCAAATCCATACAAAGTCTCATGGTTGCAAAAAGGACACTAGGTAATGATTACTAAACAATGCTTAGTTGCAATTAAGATAGGAGGTTATAAAGACGAAATCCTATGTGATGTAATTCCCATGGACGTATGCCATATCCTATTTGGAAGACCATGGCAGTTTGATAGAAATGCCATTCATGATGGGAGGAACAATGCATACACATTAGAGAAAAATGGTAGGACGCACATGTTGTTGCCAATGGAGGAGAAAAGAGTGAAAGAGGAGTCCATCACAAGCATATTCCTCATGAGTGGGAAGGAACTCTTGAAGGAATTCAAGGAAGAATAGGAGATACAGTTCATTGTGGTAAGGAAACCCATTGTGGTAAGGAAACCCAAATTTATCCTCACAAGCACATCACTGGATGATTTTCCTGAGGAAGTTCAGGAACTACTGAATAATTTCACTCACATAGTGGTGGATGAGCTACCTAACTCATTGCTACCTGTCAGAAGTATCAGTCACCATATCGACTTCATACCAGGAGAAAGTATACTGAACAAAGTAGCATACAGGTTGACACCTCGATAGAACGAGGAAGTGAAGAGCCAAGTCCAGGAGTTGTTAGACAAGGGTTTGGTCAGGGAGAGCTTGAGTCCATGTGCAGTGCCAACTGTACTAAGTCCGAAGAAATATGGAGGATGGAGAATGTGTACAGACTCGATAACCATCAACAAGATCACCATTAGGTATAGATTTCCTTTACCAAGAATGGATGATTTAATGGATTTCTTAAGTGGAGCAAATTTATTTTCTAAGATAGATCTGAAAAGTGGATATCACCAGATCAGGATGAGAGAAGGTGATGAATGGAAAACAGCCTTTAAGACAAACGAAGGTCTATATGAGTGGTTGGTTATGCCATTTGTCTTAACAAATGACCCGAGTACTTTTATGAGGTTGATGAATGAAATTCTGAAAGCTTTCATTGGCAAATTCATAGTTGTATATCTGGATGATATATTGATCTTTAGCAGGACTAAGAAGGAGCATTTGAGGCACCTAACGCTAGTAATGAGGAGGATACAGCAAGAGAAGTTGCTGATAAATCTGAAGAAATCCTCTTTTATGAAGAGAGATCTCATTTACTTGGGTTTTTTGATCTCTTCGAATGAACTGAAGATGGATTCAGAGAAGGTGAAAGCGATCAGAGAATGGTCATCATCAAGAAGCATGTTCGAGGTAAGGAGCTTCCATGGATTAGTGAGCTTCTATAGGAAGTTCATTAGAGACTTCAGTGGAATTTGTGTGCCAATGATGGATACAGTGAAGAAGTGGCAGAAGTCCTTTAAATGGACAGAGGAGGCTGAAAGGAGCTTCAATATACTGAAGGAGAAGATAACAGAATGACCAATTCTGATCTTGCCGAATTTTGGGAAGACATTTCAGGTAAGATGTGATGCAAGTGGAGTTGTAATAGGAGAAGTTTTGAGTCAGGATAACAGACCTGTTTCCTACTTCAGTGAGAAACTGAATGAAACCAAGAGGAATTATTCCACATATGACAAGGAGTTTTATACCATAATTCAAGCCTTGAAGAAATGGAGGCATTACCTTGTCCCACAAGAATTTGTCTTGTATAGCGATAACCAAGCTTTGCAGTTCATAACCAGACAGGAAAAACTGAATCAGACACATGCAAAATGGGTTGAATTTATGCAAAAATTTACTTTTGTCATAAAACATATTGTTGGGAATGCTAACAAGGTTGTTGATGCATTAAGCAGGAGATGTTTAATTCTACAGGAATTCCAAGTGAAGACCTTGGGATTTGAACACCTTAAGAATATGTATTGTGATGATACAAACTTCAAGGAAGCATATGAAGCATGTACAAACCCTGTGTTGAGAGATAGAAGTCAGTGGACAAAGTACATGATTCAGGAAGGACTATTGTTCAGAGGAAATCAGTTGTGCATACCAAAATTATCAATGAGGGATAACCTTCTGAAAGAGAAGCATAGTGGGGCACTGGCTGGACATTTTGACCATGATAAAACGTTTGCGCAGTTGAGCAGTTCATACTACTGGCCAGGTATGAGAACAGAGGTGATAAAGTTTGTGAACAAATGTAGAATATGCCAACATGCAAAGGGGAAAAGATAGAACACTGGGTTGTATCAACCATTGCCAATACCAGAGAGGCCTTGGGATGCAATAAGCATGGATTTTTTGTTGGGATTGTCAAGGACACATGGGATTTTATTCCATATTTGTGGTTGTGGATAGGTTTTCAAAGATGGCACATTTCATCCCATGCCAGAATACTAGTGATGCAACACATGTTGCAACTCTATTTTTCAAGGAAGTTGTGAGACTTCACGGCCTACCCAGGAGCATTGTCTTGGACAGAGACACAAAATTTGTTGGTCACATTTGGAGAAAATTGTGGAAGAAGTTGGGGACAGATTTGTCCTTCATCTTATCTTATCACCCTCAAACATATGGGAATACTGAAGTGGTAAACAGAAGTTTGGGAAACTTACTGAGGAGTTTAGTCACTGAACATCATAGTCAGTGGGATCAGATTCTGCCACAAGCAGAATTTGCATACAACGATTTACCAAACAGGAGTACTGGAAGGAGCCCATTCCAAATACTATATGGAATGCAACCAAGGGGAGTATCTGAGTTGAGAGACTTGGAACAGGGTGAGATCAAGAGCGTTGGAGTAGAGGATTTTGCTGCGGAGATGGAGAAACTCCATAGCCAGATCAAAGGACAGTTGGAGAGCTCTAACCAGAAATACAAGGACAAATATGATCAGCATCGCAGGGAACTTCAATTTGAAGTAGGAGATCGGGTTTTAGCACATCTCAGGGAGGAAAGGTTCCCTAGGGGAACATACAATAAGCTGAAGATGAAAAAGATAGGACCTTGTAAGATCTTGAGGAATTTTGATGCAAACACCTATGAGATTGAGCTACGAGATGGTGTAGGCATTTCACCCATATTCAATGTTTCAGACCTGTATCCATATAGGAAAGATGACACAGAAGGGCCAGAAGACCAAGGAAAGATTCAGTGGGAGAAACATATGCCTATGGCAGAAAAGCCGTAGATGGAGAAAATTGTTGATCAGAGGATTGGCAAGAAGACCAGAAGGAAAACCTATTTTGAGTATCTGGTCAAATGGAAGGAACACACAATCAAAGATTCCAGTTGGGAAAACAAAGTTGTTATCCAGAAGAAGGGAAAATCAGTCGGAGAGCTCATGGACAGGAGTCCATGAATTTTTGTCAAGGGGAGTATGATGCAGGAGCATCGTTAGAAAGCACGCAGAGGCAAGACCACTCAGCATGTCGGATTTCTTCCATAACTTCAACGTTAGCAGTTGCAGCCAATTTTGAAATCCACCTTAACTCAGCACCAGAATTTACCTATGGAGGCACGCTTGAACTAGTGCCAAATTTTACCCTTTGAGGCAAGTTTTCAAAATCGCAAATGGAGTAGGAGTTTCCACTATGGCTTTGGAATGAAACTGGTCGAAGTTAGTCAGTAGATTAAATCTTAGAGTAGATGAGTAGGCAGGGGAAACCTTAGAAAGCTCTCTGAGTTAAATAGAGTTTTTGTATCAACAGATTAGGTTAGATGCAAGATAGGAGAGAGTAGTGTAAGGGGACTGCAAGTTAGCAGAAGCCTCAAGCTTTCAAAGCTATTATAATCAGAATATATTTGGTAGCCATTTTGGCACTTGTGAATATAATAAGAGGGAAAATTGATCCAAATGCATGGTGTGTGATTGCGTTTGAAATCTCTGTTATTCTTGTGTTTTGTAAGCAAGTGAATGAATCTTTGTAGGGGGAGAAGGGAACTGTGACTGCTAATTTCTAGTTTCAATTGTTTCTCTTCATTGAAGCTCTGTAAGGTGTGCATCGAGCAAGAAGAGAGCGCCAGGAGATCGGGAGGAATTTCTTTGGGAGAAATCCCTTGGATATGAGTTATCGAAATCCCTCTGACACAAGGAGTGCACGGGGAGTCGAGGCCTTCACCAGGTAAAGCTCAGGAGGAATAAAAATTCAAAGAAGTGTTATCAAGATCCAGGAAATCCATGTCCCAGGAGAAATGAAGGTCGAGCCTTCGGGACTTAGAAAATTTTCTAAGTCTAAGAGATCAAAAATTTTAGAGGGAAGAACGTTGTCGGTCGTTGGATTGCGGAGGAGATTCAATGATCTTTGAATCCGAGATAGGTGCACAATATTTAATGCTGCACATATCTAGGAGGGAGAATATCGAAGATCTAAAGGGAAGGTGGAGAGTCCTCGAGGAGAAACATTGAAACCCCGTAGGCCATTCAATAAGGTGGAGCTATGAGGAGGTTAGCGGCGAGGACCTCTCGATGTCCGAAGTTCAGGAGGGATAATAGCCATCGATCCCAGGAATATTTGGACCGTTGGTCTACTTTGGGATTTCGAGTATCGCAAGTTGGGAGGACAGAGGTCCTTGACTCCTTAAACCCCAAATCACGAAATAGTGATTCGTGAGGGTAAGATTGAGGCTGTAGATCTCAAGGGGCATTGTGAGTCATTGATTGAATGCCTGAAGCTTTCAGCGTTTCGGTGACCGGGGATACAAAAGGTGAGAGTTGGGACTCTTGACCCATTAAACCCTGAAAGGATCCATACCGTCGGATCTTCGGAGGTTGGAAGCCATCAATCTGCAGCTTGGAGGTGTATCGACATTTCGGGACCGGGAATACAAGAGGTAAGAGTCGGGACTCTTGACCCACGAAACCCCGAAAGTATCCAGACCGTCGGATCTTCGGAGGTTGGAAGTCATAGATCTGCAGCGTGGAGGTGTATTGGCATTTCAGCGACCGAGAATACAAGAGGTAAGAGTTGGGACTCTTGACCCACAAAACCCCAAAAGGATCCAAACCGTCGGATCTTCAGAAGTTGGGGGGGGGCGTCGATATGCAGTGTGGAGGTGTATCGGCATTTCGGCGACCAGGGATACAAAAGGTAAGAGTCGATACTCTTGACCTACGAAACCTGGAAAGGATTCAGGACGTTAGATCTTGGAGACTTAGAGTCGTCGATCCACAACAGGGAAGTGTTTCGGCTTTCATGACTTGGAGAAGCCCGAAGCACCCTGTGGTAAAGTTTGTGGTCGTGTGCCTATGGTCACGTGAGCCGGAGAAAGGGAGGAGCTAATCTTCGTTAGTCCTCACCAAGTTTTCGGGACTTAGAGGAGCCAAGGACTCATTGTATTTGGAACCGCGGCGCGCCTATTTGGGTTAAGCTCATGGTCGTACCTATGGTCACGTGGAGTGAAGATCTGCACCTAGTGTTGGTTTGCGTGGAGAAAACTGAGATAAGGACCTATGTACTTGGTGTCGGAGGTTCCAGTTCGGAACCAAGAGAGCCTCTACGGCTCTAGAATTCAGAGATCCTGACTGGGAGGTCATGCAGCCCTAAGGAGAAATAGGGTGTCTGCATCAGGTGGTATCAGAGTAGTTCCTTCGTCTCTAGACTTCAGGCAAAAAAGAAAAATAAAGAGACAAAGAACCCGGAGTTGTACTCTGATCTCACCAGATATCACCAGATCAAGATGAGAGAAGGTGATGAATGGAAAACAACCTTTAATAAAAACGAAGGTCTATATGAGTGGTTGGTTATGCCATTTGGCTTAACAAATGCCTTGAGTACTTTTATGAGGTTGATGAATGAAATTCTGAAAGATTTCATTGGCAAATTTGTAGTTGTATATCTAGATGATATACTGATCTTTAGCAAGACTAAAGAGGACCCATAAAACCTCAAAAGGATCCAGACCATCGGATATTTGGAGGTTGGAAGTCATTGATCTGCAGCGTGGAGTTGTATCGGCATTTCAACGACTGGGAATACAAGAGGTAAGAGTCAGGACTCTTGACCCACAAAACCTTGAAAGGATCTAGACCATCAGATCTTTGGAGGTTGGAAGCCGTCGATCTGCAGCATGGAGGTGTATCGGCATTTCAGCGATCGAGAATACAAGAGGTAAGAATCAGGACTCTTGACCCATGAAACCTCAAAAGGATTCAGACCGTCGAATCTTCAGAGGTTGGGGGGGCATCGATCTGCAGCGTGGAGGTGTATCGGCATTTCGACGATCAGGGATACAAAAGGTAAGAGTCGGGACTCTTGACCTACAAAACCCTGAAAGGATTTAGGCCGTCAGATCTTGGAGATTTGGAGTCGTCGATCCACAATAGGGAAGTGTTTCGACTTTCATGACTTGGAGAAGCCCGAAGCACCTTGTGGTAAAGTTTGTGGTTGCGTGCCTGCAGTCACGTGAGCCAGAGAAAGGGGAGGAGCTAATCTTCGTTATTCATCACCGTGTTTTCAGGACTTAGAGGAGCCAAGGACTCGTTGTATTGGGAACCCTAGAGTCGCAAACCGCGATGTGTCTGTTTGGGTTAAGCTTGTGGTCGTACCTATGGTCACTTGGAGTGAAGATTCGTGCCTAGTGTTAGTTTGCGTGGAGAAAACTCAGATAAGGGCCTGTGGACTTGGTGTCAGAGGTTCCAGTTCAGAACCAGGAGAGCCACTCTGGCTTTGGAATTCATAGATCCTGACCGGGAGGTCATGCAGCCCTAAGGAGAAATAGGGGGTTTGCATTAGATTCATAGAGAAAATATAGGATATGCAACTGCAGAACACAAAAGAAACGCCACCTGAGGTGCGTGAGGGTAGACTGCGGATGTCAACACTAGCAGTTACTAGGATTAATAAATTTGACGATGAATGGGCACGAATTTGTGAGGAAAGTTCCAAATTCTGGGAAGAAATCATGGGAAACACAGAAGTGAAGATCGTAGACACCAAAAAGTGAGCAGCGCAAGAGAAGGACAATGAAGCAGAAGAAAAGGGGACAAAATTACCATTGATTGAGTGAATGGAATCCATTTTGGAGCAACAACAGGTGTGTGTCGAAGTAGAAAGACTCAGGGACCAACAGAAGGTCCTTCAACAGAGACTTGGACCTAGACAAGAGGAAGCAGTCTGCATTATTGGAAAATTGGCCAATGTACAGGGGAAGGTCAAACAAGTCACGGCTGACACAGAGGAAAAACTTCAAGACTTGACCGCGTATGCCATGGAGGAGATCATATAAAAATATGCCATCGTGGTCGCAAAGGTATAAGTGGATAAGGTTGTCACGCAACAATTCATTACGGAGTGGAAGAATAGGAAATAGGCCTGAGTGGCTCAGGACGAGCCATGGGTGAGTGTTGGGGGCCTGTTAGATAGGAAGTTTTGGATATAATTTTGGAGAAAAACCTAAGTATAAAAAAAAGGGTGCAAAAGGAAGAAAGGGCGCATAAGGAAGAAATAGTTCAGAAGGAGGAAATCCCGTAGAAGAAAGGAAGCATGTAGAAGGGCATAGAAGGATGAACAGGAAGATGGATGAAGACAATGCACAGACATAAGGATAAAGCAAGCGAGCAAGAGGAGGAAGCGCAAAAGGACAAGTGTGAATTTCCAAAAATAGAATATTAGCAGAAAAGATGTATAAAGAACGAGAAGTTAAAGAAGGAAAACAATCAGCTAACTGAAGTTGGCCCTGCCATGCATTGTAATGGTTTATTTTGGGATAGATAATAATAGGGTTTTAAGCCCTATATTTTGGGTATAAATATGTAACGGGATCGGGAGATTAGTGTGTGTAGAAGGGAATCAATGTTATGAAAATATCATGAATGTATTAGACAGTTAATAAGAGAGAAGATAAATAAGGAGTTTAGAGAGGATATTGCGTCTTGTTTTTTTACTTCTCTATATGTGTTTATGAATGATGATACACTTCGTAGATCGGAGTTAGTCTATGGATTGATTATGTTGTAATGTTCATGTATGGTTGTGATAATCTGGATAATAATCAAGAACATACTTAAGCTACACGATAAGGAACAATGATTCCCACCTCTGCCTCCCTTTCCCTTACTACTGCAAAAACATGGTTCTTGCAGTCCCAATATATACCTCGGGTGAGACTTAATCAATGCAAGGAGGTGATGTCGAAAGGGCCAGTGGCTTGAGGGTTTGTTGGGCACAGTTTAACCGAACCTTGGGTCTTACAACCCATGTGCAGACCAGTTTAATCCCAACAATGTGTATGAGAGGATCACTAGATTACCACTGCTATCCCATACTTGAAAAGGAATGGATCAAACTGACAACATCCAGTGGTTAAGAATGTAGGATTAAACTATAATCCAAGACCTAATTGAGAGAAGGAAATACTACACTAGCTAATTGCAAAAGAGAGAGAGTAAAGAGAAAAATAGAATCAATCTTCACACATAAGAGACTAAGAAACCAACTCTAATCACATTGTATTAATCCTTGGTAGTGAGTACAATATATAGGACTCTCCACATGAGGAGTAATGTGCACTAGGTTGGGATTTCCATGTGCATGCTCAAGTAAAAAAGTAACTTCTCCCAATAGAAACAATTAACTAAAGTCAAAAGTTGTTAATAATAAGAAAATGTCAAAAATATAGGTGTGAACTTAGTGAGAACTCTACATGAAGTCAACATGCATTCCATAATAAATAAAAAATCTCTTATAATAAGACTAGAGTCCAAGAATGGAACTAAAGTCCTAACTGAGTGAGAATTTACTAATTATGGAAAGTCACTAAATAAGTGAAGTGAGTTAACTCCAAGTATTAGATGAGTAATGTGCACTTCCCTAAGAGGCTAATATTCTTACTAAAGTGTTCTCTATATCCATGAAATAGGAAATATCTCCTAAAATTAAGGAAATAGGAATTGTCTCCTAAAAAATAAGAATTTTCCTAATGGTGTCTAAAAAAGAGATTTGGCCTAATGGTAGCTAAAAAATAGGAATTTTTCTAATGGTGGTTTATGAGCCCATGGTTTTGGAAACCCGTGCTATTTTCCCATGGTATTACATATAGGAATCCACCAACTAAAAATAGACATGCTATAAACAACAACCCTCCTAAATAGTAGGAAAAATGGAAAAAATGAGTATGTCACTAAGAATGTAGTCGAGCATGTACCCCAACACCTCCCCTGAAACACAACTAGGGTATGCACAATGATGAGTCCCAAAAATATGAAGCCATGTTAAGTACTCATGTACAAGTATAGATGCATGACAATTGACCAAAAGTGAGGTAAAGAGGGAAAACCAAGTGGGAACAATCCCCCCGCCCCCCTGCCAAAATATCTTGCTAATAAGAAAAGAATGCTAACATGTTCAGTTCCTAAGATTATTTATCCCTCACTCCTAGAATGTCCCTAAATGAGACAAACTTGTGTTCGGTGAAAGACTTTGTGAATATTTATGCCACCTTCTCTGAAGATGGACATAACTGCATATCAATGATTCCATCCTGGAGTTTTCCTCGAATAAAGTGCATATGAACCTCGTTGTTCTTTCTCTGTTCCCTCTGAACTGGGTCTCTACACAGCTTGAAAGTACTCTGATTATTGCACCATATAACTATTGGATGATGAAAATGAACTCCCAACTTTGTATGAAAGTGCAACAACCAAATAGCCAAAGTAGTAACCTTCACTGCACCCATGTACTCTACCTTTGTTGATGATAAAACAATTGTTGATTTCTTCTTACTTGACCAAAAAATAGGTCCTGATAGGAAACAATGGATCCATGGTAGTAAAATATTGCGAAGGCTCCACAAACTGAGATCCATGGGAGTAAAATATTGTGGATGATCCACAAACTGAGATCTGGTTCTCCATGGATCGACAGGATCACCCACTAGATTACCTGCTTCTTGAAGAGACTATTGTTCCCATCGTGGTCAATGATCTAGACCTGCAACTTCTTGATGCTCATCACAAATATCAGATATATCATATTCATAGATCTGATCATAAATATAATTTGAACAAGTCTCACAAAGTTCTACAACTAGTGGCGATGGAGATGGAGGTGTGAATTGTTGTGGAAGTACCTATGAAGGGCCCTCAATGGATTTCCTGTGATGTATATATTTGTGTGTCTGACAATCAATGGTCATGAGCTCGTGTGGATGGAGACAGTGTTAGATTCTATGCCAGATATAATACCCTCCTCATTAAGAGGGAGTGTTAAGATTTATGTAATTTCAGAAGTTATTCTTAAGTGTTGATGTTTCAACATTGGGTTGACATTCTTCCGGGATTAGTCATAGTAATTTGACCAATGGAAAATGGCCCTGGAATAGTATTCTAAGGACATAAGACTCAAAGTGTGGGGATTTCAACATCCAGAAGAGATAAAATTCTTCCTATGGCACAGATGGAAACCTGATCAGGAAGAATGGCCCTTGTAGTCACAGAACACTCTGCTGAGTACGTGACAATTGTGGGACACTCAGTGTGCATATTGAAGAAGGATTTATATGGATTAAAGAAGGTACCCAGAGCATGGTGTGGAAAAGATCATCTCATAGTGTAAGAAATAAAAAATTGGTTGTTGAGTTTGAGATGAAAGATCTCGGGATGATGCATTACGTTTTGGGTCCCGAGGTATGGTAGAGATGGGATGAAATATTTCTGAATCAAGGGAAGTATACAGTAGAAATCCTGAAGAGGTTTGGGATGTTGGATTGAAAGTATGTAGCATCATGTGTAGCAATTCCCGGAGCAACATGGCTTCAAAAATTGATTAATATTGGACTGAATTTGACTTGTAGGTAAGACCTACAAGAAGAGAACAACGAGACTTTTTTCTGGAGGACAAGTGATGAAGTCAGCAAGTTGAAGATCTAGTTGATATTCAATGCTCAAGAGATGGCCATATATTCAGTTCCAGAGGAATATGGGTACTACAATAAGGAATAGGAGGCTCCACCAGATGTAGGAAGGAGTCATGTGTGGCGCTTAGTACAGTTGAAGTTGAGTATGTGGCAGCATGTGCAACAAGTCGTGAAGCAGTGTGGCTTCAGAAATTGCATACTATTGGAATGAATTTGACTTGTAGGTAAGACCTATAAGAAGTGGATGACGAGACTTGTTCTAGAGGACAAGTGATGAAGTCAGCAGGTTGAATATTCAGTTTATATTTAGTGTTCAAGAGGGAGATGAATGGTTAGTTCCATAGGGAGCTAGGTATTAGAGTAAGGAGTAAGAGGCTCCGTCAGATGTAAGAAGTAGTCATGTGTGGCGCTCAGTATGGTTGAAGATTAGTATTTGGAAGCATGTGCAGTATCAATGTGGCTTCGAGAAATATTGTCTGGGTTATTTGGTCTCGTACTGGAGGTGATCTGCATTTTTTGTGACAACCAGAGTTACATGAAGTCGCTAGAGAACCATGTGGTCTATGACAGGTTGAAGCATATCGAGATCAAATATTACTATATCATAGATATGGTGTAGAAGGGAGTAGTGAGGCTCCAGTTTTGTGACTACAGAGGATCAATTTGCGGACGTGTTTACCAAGCCGTTGTCAAGGATGAAGTTTGAGTACTTCAAGGTCAAGCTTGGCGTGGTCCCTCTTTAGAGGGAGTGTTCTCATCCAAAATGAGAAAGGGAT
The DNA here is from genome assembly GCA_009831015.1 of Picea engelmannii. Classification (NCBI taxonomy): domain Eukaryota; kingdom Viridiplantae; phylum Streptophyta; class Pinopsida; order Pinales; family Pinaceae; genus Picea; species Picea engelmannii. Next base: position 125,197 of record ML805266.1, read on the forward strand.
GGCATTGAGTGTTCTCATCCAACATGAAAAAGGCTTGTCACTGAGAGAGGTGGAACTCATCCAACATGAAAAAGGGTTGGAACTGAGACATGTGGAACTGATCCAACATGGAAGAGGGTTGGCACTGAGTGTTCTCATCCAACATGAAAAAGGGTTGGAACTAAGATAGGTGGAACTCATCCATCATGAAAAAGGTTTGGCACTGAGTGTTCTCATCCAACATGAAAAAGTGTTGGCACTAAGACAGGTGGAATTCATCCAGCATGAAAAAGGGTTTTCATTGAGACAGGAGGAACTCATCCAACATGAAAAAGGGTTGGAACTGAGACATGTGGAACTCATCCAACATGGAAGAGGGTTGGAACTGAGTGTTCTCATCCAACATGAAAAAGGGTTGGAACGAAGACAGGTGGAACTCATCCAACATGAAAAAGGTTTGGCACTGAGTGTTCTCATCCAACATGAAAAAGTGTTGGCACTGAGACAAGTGGAACTCATCCAGCATGAAAAAGGGCTAGCATTGAGTGTTCTCATCCAGCATGAAAAGGGGTTGGCACTGAGTGTTCTCATCCAGCATGAAAAAGGGTTGGCACTGAGATAAGTGGAACTCATCCAGCATGAAAAAAGGTTGGCACTGAGACTGAGGGTGCACATGATCAAATACTAATGCATGTAATGGATGTCTTGGGGACATGCATTTATTTGAGAACTACCCATGGGCCTTGGATGCATTGGTTGTGAATTCACAAGGGTGCACATGATGAGGTACATATGCATTGCAAGGTAATGGATGTCATGGTGACATGTTGATTCTATTTGAGAGCTACCCACAGGTAATCTTGGCATAATATAGAATGTATCCCTCGCTTATAGGGAGTGTTGATGTTTGGGTAGCAGCAAAAAGAAATTCTACTAGATTAATAATTAATAATATGATTATTAATTATTAAACAATAGTATTAATTATAGTATTATTAATGTAAAAATATATTTATAATATAAACTATAAATATATATAATAAAATATAAAGTATATTTATATTATATGTATAATACAATATAAAGTATAAATATGTTTATTATCCAAGGGAGGCATCTCTTCATGGATGGTTATCATGGTCACCATATGTTCTTTATATATAGAACGCTCATCATTGTAATAATATATTCATTCATATACAATATCATCTCTTATGAAAATTCAACACTTAACACTCCTTTGAATGAATAGTGTATCTAAAGTATTATCTAATAACCCGTATCCCTTCACTCTCTCTTGATATCCAAATAAAATACACTCCTTACTCTAATATTCCATAGATTTCCTCCTATCGGAAGGGATCCTAGCCCATGCATGGGAACCGAAAATTCTGAAGTGAGTGACTTACAGTTTCTTCCCGCTCCAAACCTCATATGGAGTGAGTCCCTTGATTGATTTATGAGGAACTCTATTATGAATGTAGGTTGCATAGTTGATATCTTCAACCCATAAATTTGGAGGTAGTGCTCCAGCCTGCAACATATAGTTGGTCATCTCTTTCAATGTCATGTTCTTTCTCTCCGCTACCCCATTATGTTGTGGAGTATATGGATATGTGTGTTGCAACTCTATACCTGATTCTGAACAAAGACGCTCAACATTCTTATTCACATACTCTCGTCCACTGTCTATATGAAGATTCTTAATCCTCTTCCCTGTTTGGTTCTCAACTAGATCCTTGAAATCTTTAAGATACTTAAAGACCTCAGATTTTAATTTGAGAAAGTAAACCCATGTATATTTCGAAAAATCATCAATGAAAGTAAGAACATACTTAGCTTTATTGATCGATGGGTGTGGGAAAGGACCTGTAATTTCACTATGAACCAGCTATAAAAGTGATGATTCCCTCCATGCTTTACATGTGTTGAACTTCTCCTTAGGATGTTTTTCTAGTATGCAACCCTAGAAAACTCCATCTCTGTACTGAATGTGGGGTAATCCACCTACCATTCCACCCTTACTAATCTGATCTAAATATTTAAAACTCAGAGGTCCAAACCTCTCATGCCACAATCTGGACTCTTCATTAGCATGTGTTAGAAGAGATACATAATCAGATTTATGAGTAAAGTGAGAGAAGATGTACAACCTAGAATGGTGATTAACCTCACCAATGACAAGTTTTGAATCATCTGACAAGTCGGAAATAATAACTGAGTCTAGACTAAACTTCACCTTCTTACCTGAACCTAAATGAGTGATTTGATAAATGGAGAGAATATTCATTGAAAGCTTCGGAACATGAAGTACATCCTGAAATCATCCATGGTCTAGATCAACTCTGCCTCTATCGCACACCTCTACAGGAGAATCATCTCCAATGAAGATCGGTGGTATGGAACAAGTCTCTAAGTATGAGAAAAGTCTATCTGATGAGGCCATGTGATGGGTAACCCCTAAATCAAGCACCCAAGAATTAAGAGAATATGAAATAACAAGTAATGCATGACCATTACCTCTTTCTAATGATAGTTTTTTCCTTGCATTATCTAGAATACAATCCTCGAGGTGATGTTGCTCAAGTGTATGTGTCATGAGATCTATGGTGTTTTTCATGCAAGAACTCTTAGGATGGAACCCCCTATTACAATAGGAACATTTTTTCTTCTTCATCTTTCCTTTTGATCCCTTGGAACTCGAACCCTCATCTGTGGAATTTTGTTTACCTTCCTTCTTGTTTTCTGGGTCCTTGGTACCCTTGTTTTTCTAATTCTTTTTTTAACTTCCTTGAGTTGTAAGTGCATGGGGTTTGGAATTCTTAAGTGCCCCTATTTGAATGAGTTTTGTTTTCTCATGGATAAGTGACTCCATGAAATCATCTATGGATGGCATCTTCCATGTAGACCCTATAGTTAACTTGGTAGTATGAAAAGAATAAGTCTAAATAGAATACTTTGGTCTTGGTTTTGTTAGAATTGAAAATATTAATTGTTCATCTTTCTTATCAATTCCACAAGCCTTAACATGAGAAAACAAAGTTTTGAAATTACAAAAATAGTCATGTAGGGTCTCTAAATCTCTTGGATTCAATGCATGTAGATCATTCTCTAGCTGATGACCTCTTAGATTGTCTTTCTTTCCTAGCAAATCCTTTACCTTTGTCCAAACATCGTTAGGAGTCTTGCAAGTATCGACATGAAAGAGGATACCTAGAGAGATGCTCAAACACAATATCTTGTAGGATTCATCCATTTTGTTGAAGTATTTTGATTTATCTATGGTTGAAGTAGGCTCGACCTCAGTCCCCATGGTGATCCTATACAAACCCTTAATTCGAAGTAGAAGCTCTATCTTGGGCTTCCACTCAAAGTAGTTGAAGGGTGTCAAGATCACTGAAGAAGATGGTTGATCCATAGTTTTCTATGGGTTGTCCAATCTGATCTATAAACATGCAATAAAAGTGAATACTCCCTCACAATAATGGCTCTAAAGTCCAAGAATGGAACTAAAGTCCTAACCAAGTGAGAATTTGTTAATTATGGAAAGTCGCTCAATAAGTGAAGTGAGTTAACTCTAAGTATTAGATAGGTAATATGCACTTCCCTAGGAGGCTAATATTTTATAGCCACAAAATATGAAATATCTCCTAAAATTAAGGAAATAAGAATCATCTCCTAAAAAATAGGAATTTGCCTAATGGTGGCTAAAAAATAGGAATTGGCCTAATGGTAGCTAAAAATAGGAATTTGTCTAATGGTGGTTTATGAGCCCATGGTTTTGGAAACCTATGGTATCTTCCCATGATATTACATAGGATTCCACCAGCGAAAAATAGACCTACTATAAATAGACATGCTATAAATAGTAGGCCTCTTAAATAGTAGGAAAAATAGAAAAAATAAGTATGTCACTAAGTATGTAGTTGAGCATGTACTCCAACAAAGAAGACATGTGAAATGAAGGATGTTTCCTAGGCATTGTGTGCTTGGTTGTTGATATGATCTTCTCCAAAGAAGTGGAGAGAATGGATGCCCAGTTGAATATCATGCAAGTTTTAGTCACTATGTATATTAGGGGTACCCATGATTCCTTGAAATTCAAGGCGTCTTCTTCTCCATAAAGTATGCACAAGAGGCCTATGGCAATCATGTAAGTAGTTCTCCGAAACTTCGTGGGATAGGTTGTTGTTCTCCTTTCCCTGGGCATTGTCTAGGGCACCCACTAACCCATCATCACTTCTCTACAGTCAAATGGGAATTGAAGCAAGCATTCCTCAGTGAGGTCAACTTATGATGTGGAGAATTTGTAATATCTATGTATGATGGAGGTCTAAAACAAAGCGATAGTTTTCCTATTTGCATCCTTGACTAATCTGTTATCAACATCAGTTTGGCTAATAATCCAAGAGATGGCCTCCACACATGGGAATATAGTAGAGTGTGCAGCCACTTTGTGTAACTAGGGGTGTTTGATTATGTAGTAGATTCCATCGTGAGGATTGACATCACCGGGGAGGAATGACACCATTGGATATGTATCTTGCTGGAATATTTGATATATATCCACCCATTTGTAGACAATATCAGGGTCCATGCAACATCTTGTGTCATCATATGTTGGTCCTAGAGAACCAACATCTACTTCTATCTCCTCCTTTCTATCTGGACTCACTTCAATGGTAGGTTGTTTTTCCTTTCTAGCCTTCTTAGAAGCCATATCAAGTTCATACACCTCATCCATGTCAACAACATCAAACATTAGCATTGTTAGTTTTAAAAAGAAAATAAATACTTGTGTGAAAATAAATAACAAGGATTCAAAAAAAATCTCAACTGTTAATAATAGCCATCTTTAGGGAGGAGAATGTCTACACTTGAATATGTTGTCTCAATGGTTTCCCCCTAAAATCATGTTGCTTATGATTTTTTTTTCCCAAAACAAAGGGGAAAATCCTTTTGATAATGGTCTTGCATGGGTTCAACCGTACAAATATGGATGGAAAACACTAAGGCCATGGTTCTTGTAAGAACTACACAAAAAGTGCGATATTGCTCAATCGAATTTGATAAGGGAGGAAAACAGAGTTTTTATTTTGGAAATGGAGCACAACTCCCTTCCTCTTGAGTGATGCCCACAACACGTTTTCCATGTATGATATAGAGTTTGAAAGGATATGTATTTGTGCAGGCAAGCCAAATATATGGGGAAGAAAAGACTTATCCAACCACCAACTAACAAAATAAGTAAAGGAAAGAAAGGGAGAGATTCCTATCCATGTTCCTCTCCTTGACCGAGTCATGGAGAAGCTCGAGATCTAAGGTTCTTTTGGATTTAAAAGTTTTTCCCTTAAGCCCAAGTGACCAAAGGTCTAGCTATGGGGAATGCCATGGCGAGGGCATGATGAAGTAAGGCCAACATAACTACTATTGGAAGTAAGACAAGCATAACTAACCTCGTCGACATAAGTGGTATGGAAAATGAGAGAGAGGGGTGCAATAATGTCATGGTGATTCATCCCCTAAACGAGTGCAAAGGGAAACTTCACTACTAATAAAAAGGGTTTTTTCGATGCGGGAAATTTTTCTTAATCGATTCGTACAAAAGAAATACCTGGGGTAGATGGGTGCATGGGATCTTGGGTTAATCCATTTTCTAGGGACCATGCAGCATGAAGAGGTTGGTCAAGGTGAACTTTCTTTTATTTAAGGGAAATGTGCAAACAAAGAATATATCTAACCCTCTCGAACATATGCATACCTAGAAGATGTCAATTGGGTTTCTTTTATTTGAATTCATACGGTGATTGGTCATCTTGGAGTATTATGTGCTAAGTGGCCTCAAGGCTCTTGGGAGACTATGACAAGTGCAATGGTGATATGACATACAACAATTTGGTTTTATAATTTGAAAAGGCACTTTTTATCACCCTTTTTATAGTTTTATAAAATGTGAAGTCACATCACTGTATCACACAAAGAAAACTTGAGTGGGTGCAGTAAAAAAAGTTTGGTTGCAGTGCATGGAAACATGAGGACGTGTGATATGTCATAGAATAAAAATTTATGATGCGATATGCCGTGGGAGGAAGAAATTTTGTTGAGCACAATGTGTTGTGCAAAAGATTATCTTCCGAGCGACACATTGCACTTGAAATTTTGAACCAATATGATATATCGCATGAGAAGAGCATTTCTTTGTGATGCGATATGGCACGAGGAAATGAAGCTTCAAGCTATGTGATACGGTGAATTTTCCAAAGATTTTGAAGATTTTATCTTTGTCGTGATAAAGACAAAGTTGGTGCAACGCAGTGTCTCGCAACCAAGATTGACTTCAATGCGATACAATGCAAGGAAAACAAGTTTTTTACAAGTTTTGAAGATTTCAAAAGTGCAAAAATGGCTCAAAAGGCTAAGGAAAAAGACCAAGGTAATTCTTTGGAGCCTATAGAGTAAGAAGAAAGAACAAGACTAACTTCATGGAAAGTTTCAAAGTAAAGTGATCAATCTAAGCCAAGTCCATGAAAACTTAGAAATCCAAATACAGGAGGGGGCCCATGACTATTTTTACCTTCATCAAACAGTGAAAACAAAAATAGCATGGGGGATTGATGTTAGCTCAACAAGTTGCAAGGCTCTAGAATCACAACAATGGCATACCATGTGACTATTTAAATGCAAGGTTGTCAAAGCACATTAGTGAAATACAAAGAATAATGCCTCTAGACACATCATTGACCTGCCTTTTTAATGGGTCAAATTTAGGAGAAATATCATCACTCTCCACAAAATCAACTCATAAATCACCCACTATTAATACTCCAATAACAGTGAGTTAGATCATGATCAACGTCGCTTTTTCCAAAAGGAAACAACTTTGAGCAATGTTACTTTTCTACCTTGTCCAACATAATGACATGCATCAAACTTCCTTATAATCATTTATGTTTTTAAAATATGCATGTTAGTCTTGTATTGTCACAACCATATGGCATTGTATATCCTATCTAACAGTATTATTTTAAGGGCTACCAATTTTACATAGTCATTAATAACAACAAATGAAGAAATGCTCCCATTTTCCATCAATCTTTGACTGAGAAAACAATATGGAAAACACTGTCACATAAACAGGGTCCAGCAAGACCTTCAGACCAGCTCTCATAGATTTACTTCGTTTCAAGGACACTAAATAAATAATCCACTCATTCATATTTACAGATCTCTTCATGGCCACACTATGGCACATCCACATGCATGTTGAACCAGTAATAGGAACGAGTACTTTCCATGTTATCGCACGCCAATGTAAATTTATTTAATAGTGGATTAAAATTATAGTATTATGATGTTTTGTTTGTTGAAGACTACATTCATTTTTTATGTAGCACTGCTTGCTTCAGATACAACCAATCAAAGTGAGTTAATGTAAAAATCTGACCAAAGACTATAGTCAGCTTAATTTTGACAACCGCCCTCCAACAAGTTTGGACCACAACAGAAGGAACCTGCAATATGCATTTGACACTTGAAAACTTAACCATTAGGCCACATCCTTATGTCCATACTGTTCCAGTATTTACGTAATAGTGTAGCTTGTTAAATTGTCAACTAACTGTAATTTACAAACTTATTTTAATTGAAATTACTTCAATAACGAGCAAATACTCTATGACAGATTTGACATACTAATTTTATGATATTTCCAGTGTGTGATAAACTGGTCCACCCTAAAAGGACATCCTAGCAGAAGAAGTGCAGAGTGAGACATTGGAAACAAAGGCTATCCAAAACAAAGGCAAATGACAACAAAGAAAATTATAAACTTAATACACCATGTTACTCCAACCCTAGTGATTGGGTAAGCAGTGGAACGTGGCCAGAATTGTACAAGTTCTGACCTAAGGAATATCGTATGTTGTAAGACACTTGAAATGTGGGAATAAGCTTCTGCAACTCGAGAAACAAAAGACAAGATATGATAATAAGGTGCCCAGCATATAACCAAATCCTAGAAAGAAGAATGATTCAATAAAATAGACCCAAAAACAAACAGCGCACAAGATCTGCTACAATTAAAAAATCCGATTGATTCTAGCAAACATATTACAGAACTTGTCAACCATAGAAAAAACCGATTCTACTGAAAAAGAAAAATGAACACAGCTATATCCCATACACCAATCATTCTGAGGGCAACTCAAGTTTCACTTCAACAATAATATTCAAATGTAAACAAGAATGAAATACATGGCCTAATAATACTGGAGAAAGAAACAGATACAATTACCTCCTCCCTATCACAAGAATAAAGAAGTGACTCACGGGATTGATGGAAATACAACCAGAATTTCAGTCTCTATTAATTCTGAATTTTCCCCCACACAAAGGTGAGAGATTTGCCAGGTTCAATGCCAACAAACATTAAACAGAGTTCCTCTATGTAATGTAGCATCAGTGATGCTGGGCAATATGTGAATCGTTAATAGCACAATTTTCATTTATAGCTGCATATTTTGCACAAACAATGAGAAGATATCAATATTAGTACCTTTTGAAAAAAAGGTAATGAGAGAAAAACATTCACTTCGACCCAGTGCAAAAAATACGTTTAGGGTTATATTATAATACACTTTCATACAGAATGCTCCAAACTATTTAACAGCATGGTGGAGACCTGATCTTAACTGAACCCAAGCTGGTCACTCAATTACAGTTTTGGGCATGTACTGCAACCCCTTCAAGACCTTCCATTATTTGAACTCTCAACTGCTCATCCAACTTGGAAAATCTAGACTGCAGATGTCTGAACCCTCTAAACAATATCCGACAGTAATTAGTTAGAACCATTTATTCCTGAACACAAACCAATTGACGCATTAGATTCTCCTGCCCTGGCAAAAGAAACTTTACAGTATCTAATTACAAATGTCTTTACACTTTCAAAATAAGTAACAGTGGGTGCCTTCTGTCCCAATCATACAAGTCAAAGAAATTTAGAAGATATGAATGCATACAAAGGAGTCTACGAGAAAATAACTCAGAAGAAAATCATTCTGCTACAGTTGGTTACCAGGCAGCATATACATCCAGAA